>CM064513.1:33807587-33907587 GCA_032716605.1 Paralithodes platypus
GTATGTTATGTGTTGTGAGTACGGGCATGCATTGTGTGTGTTTGTGTGTGTGAATATGGGTGCCAGTAGTGTTCATATCCCAATACTGATTACTTCACCTTTGGCCGATCCCCCTCCTGCCCCAGAACGACACCATCCATCAGACCCTGTAGTGTTATTGCTGCTTCCTAGATATACTCCCTTCGTGTGTGTGTGTGTGTGTGTTATTCAGTTATTCAGTTATTCAGTTACTTGTTCGTCAAGGGGAATCCACGCAATGCGAGCTAAGCTCATTATTATCGTGCCTCCTTAACTGGGAATGTATTGCGTGAAATGCATGTACAGCGTTTTATGTATCGTTGGAATGGCTGTGGATGTGTGTGTAGTCTGTATTTTAGCCAATTGGCGACATCTGGATACGAAGGCTTAGGGTTAACCTATACGGTACCATTCTCACTACGGTACCAGTCTCACCCGAAGGCTTATATTAGGTTGACCAGTAGCTTAGGTTGACCAGTACGATACCCATCTCGCCTTGTAACCGATCACCAACCCCAGATGGGACGTCACAACTTCGTCCACTTATACCAGGTTCCTATTTATACTGCTAGGTGAACAGAGGCTACACCGTTAGGAGACTTGCCCAAATATCTCTTCCCCAATACAAACCTTTCGTATTCTGGAGGATTCGAACCCTGGCGTATTCTCGCTTAGACTGTTAACTCATGGCGCCTTAGTACATTGGTCCATCCCTGTGTATATCAGAGTGTGTGTGTGTGCGTGTGTGTGTGTATGTGTGTATGTATGTGTGTATGTATGTGTGTGTGTAGTAAATGATAATACATAATACTAATTGTCTGTTAATTGTTCACTTGCTGCTGTAAGGCTGAAAATCTACACAGTTTTTTTGATAATGCTTATTCTACCTTAACTACAAGGTGCCGAGTTCTCACCATAGTACATACGCAGATGCACTGGGGAAAAGTACGTGTATGCTAACACAAGCTGAAAGTTGAGCAACTTGATTAGGGAGGGACCACGATACAATCCTCTCCATCAGGATAGCCAAATTTTGTTTAGGATTCTATGGGTTTCGAACCCTCGATCTCGCGGTCAGCGCACAGCGGTGTGTGTGTGTATATGTGTGCCAGGTGTGTTTGTTTCCTACTCCTCCTTACTTCACCTCCCCCGTGCCAGAAGGAGACCATTGATCAGGCCCTGGTATTGTTATTGTTCCTCCCCAGATACAATCATATTACAGGTCGTGTCTATAAATGCAGGTTACCCGGACACTCTGATGACGGGTGCACCAACAAGACCTTCAAACATTACCTACAATTATATTATAGATCGGATGTAGACATGCAGGTTACCCAAGCATTCAGATGATGGTAACATAATTTTTTTAACGTTCGCCGACTATAACATTGACACCTTTTGTACCAGCGACGTGTTTTAAATTTTGTTTTAGCTATATTTAGACGATTGTGTGCAGTGTAAGAAGGATCTGTGGTGGTAAAAAGGGTTCATAGACATTTTTCGAAGCCTGTTAATTGCTGGAGGCCCTTTTCAAACTGAATAAAATCGTCTAATAGTAGTGAAAATAAAGTTAAAAGGACTGCACCGGTACAGAAAGGGTTAACTCCTGGCTTCACACACATTCAGTACACTGTAACATAAACAAACCCATATAAAAGTTTCTACAATTATATTATAGATTATGTGTATTAGTGTTGGCTTTGAAATATGACCCCCAAATACGGTTGAATTAAATAATAATAATAATAATAGATTGTGTGTATAATTCAAGTTACACATTCAGATGACTGAAGCACCAACTGGCTCTTGAAACATTACGCTGGAGGCCTTTTTTCAACTGAATAAAATCGTCTAATAGTGTCCAGAATATGATGAAAAGGACGTCAAATCGTCTAATAGTGTCCAGAATATGATGAAAAGGACGTCAAATCGTCTAATAGTGTCCAGAATATGATGAAAAGGACGTTAAATCGTCTAATAGTGTCCAGAATATGATGAAAAGGACGTCAAATCGTCTAATAGTGTCCAGAATATGATGAAAAGGACGTTAAATCGTCTAATAGTGTCCAGAATGATGAAAAGGACGTCAAATCGTCTAATAGTGTCCAGAATATGATGAAAAGGACGTCAAATCGTCTAATAGTGTCCAGAATATGATGAAAAGGACATTAAATCGTCTAATAGTGTCCAGAATATGATGAAAAGGACGTCAAATCGTCTAATAGTGTCCAGAATATGATGAAAAGGACGTCAAATCGTCTAATAGTGTCCAGAATATGATGAAAAGGACGTCAAATCGTCTAATAGTGTCCAGAATATGATGAAAAGGACGTCAAATCGTCTAATAGTGTCCAGAATATGATGAAAAGGACGTCAAATCGTCTAATAGTGTCCAGAATATGATGAAAAGGACGTTAAATCGTCTAATAGTGTCCAGAATATGATGAAAAGGACGTCAAATCGTCTAATAGTGTCCAGAATATGATGAAAAGGACGTTAAATCGTCTAATAGTGTCCAGAATATGATGAAAAGGACGTCAAATCGTCTAATAGTGTTCAGAATATGATGAAAAGGACGTTATGAATGGGTTAACTACGAGGTGACAAGCGACCTTTGGCGATCGTGAGATGCCAGTTTCGACCATAATTAGGACCATTTTATTAAACCATGGTAAGAGCTTTTCCTACGACCTTTCCCGACCAGATTGACCCTTATACAGATGAGCGATAAGGGTCAATCTGGTCGGGAAAGGTCGTAGGGAAAGCTCTTACCATGATTAGTACATACGCTGATGCTTATTGTATTGGTGAACATATTGTGTTGGCATACACAAGCTGATGGCAGCTTGGCTAGAGAAGGACCACGGTACAATCCTTCTCCGTCGGGATGGCCAATAAAAACCTTTCGTATTCTGGAGGATTCGAACCCTGGCGTATTCTCGCTTAGACTGTTAACTCATGGCGCCTTAGTACATTGGACCATCCCTGTGTATATCAGTGTGTGTGTGTCTGTGTGTGTGTGTGGGGGAGGGGGGGGGGGGGGGGGCTGGTGTTGGTATGTGTGCGAATGTTTACTGCGCGCGTGTGTGTGTGTGTGTATGTGTGTGTGTGTATGTATGTGTCGCGGGGTGTTGCTTGGTGTATATGTTCTATATATTAGCTACACAATTCATCCATAAACCCAAGCAAGCAAAATACACCAATTCTGCTTTTTACCTCCACTATCTGTCGTGTCAATAAAGCTAGCCAAGTGGAACAGTGTTGAGTATGATAGCCCCTACAATTACCTAGGCTATAAAGCGTAGTCTCTCTCTCTCTCATAGTGTGTGGTAGGAGGTTGTAATGATGGGGATGGTGGGGGAGGGGAGGGGAGGATGGTGTGCTTTGTAAATTGATATATGCGTTTTCTCCCTGCCCTTGGTTCTTGCTGGTCTTGCTGGCTAACTCTTTAGCTCTCTCAACCACTCTTATTTTTGTTCTCTCTCTCTCTCTCTCTCTCTCTCTCTCTCTCTCTCTCTCTCTCTCTCTCTCTCTCTCTCTATTTCTTCGTCTGACTGTCTGCTTTTGCCTCTTGATCTATTGTATATCACTGTGTATCTAGAACCATTTATTTCTCTTTGATTAGCAGTTTCTCTCAATCACTCTAACTCTCACTCTCACTCTCTCGTTAACAAATCACGATATGTAGGGATAGCATCACAATCCGGTAAATAATATGAACAAAATTAGATAATATGACAGAGGGTAGAAATTATGATAATTGAATTTGTGTGTATGTGCCGGTGTGTGCAATTAATTGTGCAAGTATGCAAACCTTTGCAGCGTGACATATTTTCTGTTATCGTCCTGCTCTCCTTCTAGTTCTTGCCTGACCGAGTGTTCATTAGTTAATTTATTCTCCACTGTTTTTCCCACTTTTTGTTTCATTTAATCTGGGAGAACGATCTTAAGTTTCAAATAATTATGTTCTATTAGTTTCTAGCCCATTATTTCCCTGCATCTATTTTTCTCCAGTTCCTAATTGTTCTTCTGTTATTACCGGTATCTTGATATGTGTTATGTTCTCCGTCTTCTTCTGTTTATTGTTTTTCTTGAATTTTTTTGTATTTTATCTTCTAGTTTTCTTCCAAGCTTCATTTATTATTATGTTCTCTATCCTGTTATCTAGTGTTCTTCAGAGGGTCTTCTGTTATTATATGATTCTTTGTTCTGTTCTTCTCACAACCTTTATTTACTATCTTGCTCTGTATTATGTTCTATCTTGTGCTTCGGCTATTATATTATAGACCGTCTTTTTCTCCTCTTTGTTCTCGTTCTTTAGTGTTCTTTGGTTGCTATCTTATCCACCGTCTTGTGCTCGTTCTTTACTGTTCTTCGGCTGTTATCTTACCCCCTGTCTTGTTCTTGTTATCCGCCTTGTTCTTGTTCTTTAATGTTCTTCGGTTAATGTCTTATCCACCGTCTTGTGCTCGTTCTTTAGTGTTCGTCAGCTGTTATCTTACCCACTGTCTTGTTCTTGTTCTCCTCCTTGCTCTTGTTCTTTAGTGTTCTTCGGTTACTATCTTACCCGCCGTTTTGTTCTCTTTCTTTAGTGTTCTTCGGCTGTTATCTTACCACTGTCTTGTTCTTGTTTTCCGCCTTGTTCTTGTGTGGCGGTGTGTTCATTAATTCTACCCCCTCCTGGTATTTCAGTCCCTGTTAAATGAGGTGTGTTGGAACGCTTGGATGGTCGTACTGCATATACCTCACCGATACTGTCTCTCCAATTATTTTGCATTCCTTGTTATGTATTTTTTATAATTTACGAATCTATATATATATATATATTTTTTAATTTCCTTGTTACATTTATTTATTTGGAACTCTACGTTTTTCTATGTACCGTAAAGTTTGTTATATTCTAATTGTCTTTGCTTAAGCCGCTGTCACACGAACACTTTTTCAGTCAATTTTCCATGAGCAAGTTTTTTCTCGTATTAGTTCGGGACATTTTCGCACTGGTATCGGTAACTAGACTGGTAGTGGATTATGTTAGACGGCTGAAATCTGATAAAAAGTAATTTGTTAAGCTTCCAGACCATAATTGCCCGTAAAAATTGCTCGAAAAAGGGCTCGTGTGACTCTGGCTTTTTCCTCTACCTGCACTCTCTTTCATATTTTTGTCCACTTGTTTTGCTTATTTTATTTGTTTGCTCTTTCCCGGCACTGTCTCCTATTTGTTTTATATTATTTGTATTCCAGTTATTATTTTGTTTGTATTATTTCCTTCTCGAATTTATGTAATGTAACTTCTTTATACATCTATCTACATGTTCCTATAATTATACAGTTTTCTTTATTTGGTTCTCATTATTTGCTGTTGCCCTCTCCCTGTTCTGTTCTTCCATTTTGTTTGTATAATTTATTTGTATACCGGTGCTATTTCCCTGTACCGTCACTCCAATTATTTTACAGTCCATATTATGTTCTAGTAATTATCTTTATTTCTATCTCACATGTGTTTATTTAATATTTTGTTTATAATTCTACATTATCCTATATAAATTTTTCTTGGTTTGATAATACGAGCGTTTGCTTGTTCTCTCCCTGCCCTGTCCTCTGCATTTTCTTCCACCTGTTTTGTTCTCATTTTCTTTTGTTTGTCCTTTCCATGCTCTGTCTTCTATATATTTCCTCCCCACTTCTCTGGTTCTCGTTTTTTGTATTGCTTCTTCCCCTCCCGGTTCTGTCTTCTGCAGTTTCTTCCTCTCGTTTGTTTATAATTGTCTTTGTTTATCTTCTATTATTCCTCTCACTAGTTTTGTTCTCGTATTCCTAACTAGATAACTTTTTTCCTTCCCATATTTTTGTACGCTAATATTTTGTATAATATCCCTTGGCAGATATATATTTCTTATTCAATATATCATGTTTCTTATATTCCCACCCTTCTTATAACCTTTTCAGTATCGGAAATAGTCCTTTTTGTTTGATTTCGACTATATTTACACGATTTTATGAAGCTTAGGAAGGATATATGGTAGCTAAAAGGGTTAATTGAGATAGTCTGTAGTAATTTTAATGGGTAGACGTCCTCCCTAAACTGAATATAATCGTCTAATAGTTGCCAGCCTATAATGAAAAGGACGTCAGCGGTACTGAAAGGGTTAAGCTTCCTCTACATACATAGGTGGTGTCAGACGAGCGATTTTCCCGTCAATTTGTTTATGGGCATTTGTAATCTGGCAGCTTCAAATAATAAGTTCCGTAAGAATTGAACTATCTAAGATAATAACCTCTGATCTAGTTGCCGATTCCAATGCGATAGAGCCTTAACCCTCTCTGACATATGACGCGATTTTGAGCCTATTGGGATACTTTAAAGCCTTTGTTACCATCAGGGGTATTTAGAAACCTTTAGTTTAGTTACTTCAACCTCTGCAGTTGTCTTTGAGTTAGCTGTGGGCAGAAAACTAATTTTGGAGAGGTAATTAGAAGAGTGAGAGAATTCTATTTATTATTGCTAATCTGGCAATCTCTGCGTCATAAATGTGTGAAAGGGTTAAAATAGTACGAGGAAATTCTTGCTCATCGAAAATTGCCGGAAAATTCGCTCGTGTGCTACCACCTTTTAGTCTATTTATGTTCTCATTTAGGTCAACCTTTGCTTACTTCTACCCTCTTTTCTTTTAACGCCTAGTAACTTGACGTGATACTTTGTTTTTTCTTCTTCTTCTTCTTCCCCCTTCTTCTTCTTCTTACCTCTTCTTCTTCTTCGTCTCCTTCTTCCCCTTCTTCTTCTTCTATTTCTTCTTAACCCTTCTTCTTCTTCTTCTTCTCATTCTTCTTCTTCTACGGCTACCTCTAGTTCATCTTTTGTTTCTTGTCATTCTACATTGTTTTGTATTCTGCTTCCTTATTCTACTTCTTTTATATTTAACTTTTGCTTTACTCCTATTTTTCGCTACTTCTTTATTCTACTTCTTATTGTTTCTGCTGTTTTCTTTATTATACATATTTATTATTCTACCTTTTCTATATTTTACTTTATTAGTCTACTTCGTCCATATTGTACTTTTTCTTCTACTATATTCTACTTCTTCCTCTTCCTCCTCCTCCTCTTCTTCTTCTTCTTCTTCTTTTTCTTCTTCTCCTCCTCCTTCTTGGCAATTAAACCCCAATTAACACAGTTTCTGTCAGAATAACGCGCAATGAAGTGACAACGCATACCGCAATGTATATTGATATTCATACACCTGTTCCCTTTCAGAATTTGTAGTAATAGACTTAGCTTAGATTACTAATCAACTTAGTTTTCTCCCTGCCCTATCCGAAATTCGTGTAATTTTTTCCCTACTACATGGTATTTTTCCAACTGTTTCCATGCCAGCATTAGCTGGAGGGAGTGGTGGGTGGGGAGGAGCCTTCTTCCTTTGTATTCCTTTGTATTCGTCCTCCTTCTTCCTCCTTCTCGTCCTCTTCTTCCTCATCCTCCTTCTTCTTCTCCTCCTCCTCCTCTTCTTCTTCTTCTTCTTCTTCCTCTTCCTGTCCCCACAATCTTAATCACCATATTGTCCATACAGCAAGTCACCTGAGGAACTATTGGCTCGGCTTGGCAGGGAGATACCAGGGAGAGAGAGAGAGAGAGAGAGAGAGAGAGAGAGAGAGAGAGAGAGAGAGAGAGAGAGAGAGAGAGCTACAAGAAATTATGAGGGATAGTTAGTATCTCACAGGTCTTGAGGGCTGTTCCAGTTTCAAAACGTTCGTCTCGCAATTTGAGAGAACCGTGAACTCTCTACCAATTCTCTCTCTCTCTCTCTCTCTCTCTCTCTCTCTCCTTGTTCCAAAAGTCAAATTACTTCATAAAATAGGTCAATTACGTATATGCATAGTTCTCTACTTCATTACACACACACACACACACAAAGTTAAATAACAACATATTACATATAATTTAGCATCCGTCAGACGTGTGTGTGTGTGTATTTAACTGTGGTAGTTACTTTTGAAAGTATAAAGTTCTGGGAGTTCGCCTCTGATTCCCTAAAATCTTTCCTAAGCTGAGTAAAATACACTGAATGCAGCTGTAATAGTAGTTTAAGGGGAGGCAGTTGGTTTTTCGAGTCCTCCTCCTCCCTCATGTTTAGCCCTACTATTTATGGCAAACAAAAGAAATCCTACTCTGTCGTTTTATGTTTTATTAACTTTATTATTTGTTCTATTATCTATTATTTTCTCTTTATTTTATCCATTATCTATTATTTTATCTTTTGTCTATTATCTATTATTTTATCTTTTATTTTATCCATTATCTATTATTTTATCTTGTTTTATCTATTATCTATTATTCTACCTTTTATTTTATCCATTATCTATTATTTTATCTTGTTTTATCTATTATCTATTATTCTACCTTTTATTTTATCCATTATCTATAATTTTATCTTGTTTTATCTATTATCTATTATTCTACCTTTTATTTTATCCATTATCTATTATTTTATCTTGTTTTATCTATTATCTATTATTCTACCTTTTATTTTATCCATTATCTATTATTTTATCTTGTTTTATCTATTATCTATTATTCTACCTTTTATTTTATCCATTATCTATTATTTTATCTTGTTTTATCTATTATCTATTATTCTACCTTTTATTTTATCCATTATCTATTATTTTATCTTGTTTTATCTATTATCTATTATTCTACCTTTTATTTTATCCATTATCTATTATTTTATCTTGTTTTATCCATTATCTATTATTCTACCTTTTATTTTATCCATTATCTATTATTTTATCTTATTTTATCTATCTATCTATCTATATGCTCAGGCCCAATCCCCATTTTTTCCTATTTTTATTTTTATTTTCTATTTTATTCTATTTTACTATTTGTTTTTTCTTGGGGGTGGCCGACTCAAGACAGAGCAAGAACAGGGAAAACCCAAAACAGCATAAAACAACAAACAAACACAGATACAACACAAATTCACACACATCTAGGTCACCCAGGAGAAGACCCAGACACCAGGGTCACCAAGGTCGCTCCAGCACTCCCCCGGCCCCCGACCACCCGGAGAGGCTCCAATTTTGGCAGGCAGACATGCAGCGGAGTTGAAGCCACAAGCCCGCCCACCACACTTCCAGGCGCACCCTTCATATTAATCGTCTCCCCGGGCCAGGCGCCTGATGGACTATTATCTAGTCCAACCTGCGCCCGACCCCTTCCCCCAAATGACCATGTGTTCACTCAACTATTCACAAGCATTCTCCATTCATTCCTGTTTATTACCACTTACTTTGCCTGATCTATAGTCATTCCTCTATCATCCAAATATTGTCTTACACAGTCTCTCCATCTCAATGGGGGTCTTCCTGCCCTTCTATTTCCCCTTGTATCTGACTCACATATTCTCTCTGTAAGCCTTTCATCTCCCATTCGTTCAACATGACCATACCAGCTCAGCACCCTTCTGTCCACTCTGGCTGACAAATGTTCCTGCTGCCCCACTCTCCTACGTATCTTTCATTCCTCAATCCGTCTCTACGAGTAACTCCACACATACTCCTCAAGCAGCTCATCTCCATCACATCCAGCTTTCTTCTCTCCGTTTTCTTCAGAGCTCATGTCTCAGCCCCATACATCACTGTTGGTACAACAATTCCTTAATACATTGCACTTTTTACTTTCATTCTGAGATTTCTCGTCTTCCACATACTTCCTATTGCTCCGAAAACCTTCCTTCCTTCACACACTCTCTGTTTTACCTCCATTTCCATACCTCCACTCCTGCTTATCGTTCCTCCTAGATATCTGAAACACTCTACTTGTTCCAATATTTTATCTATTTGATCTATTATCTATTATTCTATCTTTTATTTTACCCATTATCTATAATTTTATCTTATTTTATCTATTATCTATTATTTTATCCTATTTTATCTATTATCTATTATTCTATATATTGTCTTATCTATTATTTTATCTTATTTTATCTGTTATCTATTATTTTATCCATTATATATTATTTTATCTTATTTTATCTATTACCTATCATTCTATCTTTATTTATCTATCATCTATAATTTTATCTTATTTTATATATTACCTATTATTTTATCTTTTATTTTGTCCATTATCTTTTATTTTATCTTATTTTATCTATTATCTTATCTTATTTTATCTATTATCTATTATTCAATCTATTATTTTATATATTATCTATTATCTAGTATATATTATCATTATATCTATTATTTTATATATTATCTATTATTCTATATTTTATTTTATCCATTATCTATTATTTTATCTTATTTATCCATTATCTATTATTTTATCTTTATTTTATCCATTATCTATTTGTTTTCTTATTTTATATATCATCTATTATTAGTGTATCTATTATTTTTATCTATTATCTATAATTGTATCTTTATTTTATCTATTATCTATTATTATATCTTATTTTATTTATTATCTATTATTCTTATATTTTTTATTTTATCTTTTATCTATTATTTTATCTTTTATTTTATCCATTATATATAATTTTATCTTATTTTATTTATTATCTATTATTTTATCTTATTTTATCTATTATCTTTATTATATATTTTATTGTTTCCATTATCTATTATTCTATTGCTTATTTTATCCATTATCTATTATTCTATCTTTTAGTTGATCTATTATCTATTATTTTATCTTTTAATCTTCTTATATATTGATCTTGGGTTGTTTGGCCGATTGAAAATTACGGCATCATTCATCACTAGGGCCCGATCATCAATCCTGGCTGTCTCTCTCTCTCTCTCTCTCTCTCTCTCTCTCTCTCTCTCTCTCTTTCTCGTTTCAATCTATCTATCTATCTCTATCAATCAATCTATCTATCTAAATATATACATATATATTTCTATATGGATATAGGTAGAGAGTGAGTGAGTGTGTGTGTGAGAGAAATAGAGATAGAGAGAGAGAGAGAGAGAGAGAGAGAGAGAGAGAGAGAGAGAGAGAGAGAGAGAGAGAGAGAGAGAGAGAGAGAGAGAGAGAGAGAGAGAGAGCGAGAGCGAGAGAGAGCTAGCGTGAGAAAGGTATATATAAGAGAGGTAAATGATAAGGACTACCCTCCCACAGATTAACACCCTACAGACAACTGGTTTAACAATAGGGTGAGAGTGATCTCCCCCCCCCCCCCCCACACACAGGCAGATTCTATACAGTAGACCATATCTTCTCTACTACACACATGCCGGTAATATAGGAAAAACTGCTTCAAACGCCACTACACACACACACACACACCTATCTTTCTATCAATATATCTATCTATCTATCTATCTATGCATCTGTCTATCTATCTTATTTATTAGGACAGTTATTAGGAAATATTAATATAAATGATGTATGTAAAGGAATTAATGACCTTAAGCATGTCATTGGTTACGATAATGTACATTCAAATCATATCAAACATGGTTCTGAATATTTAGTGAAGCTATTAGCTAAACTCTTTTCGTCTTTTGTCACACATGTATACTTGCCTGAAAGAATGACTTTTGGAGTTATTTTACCTTTAGTAAAGGATAAAATTCAAAGATCAGAGTGATATAGAAAATTACAGACCAATTGTATCATCCTCAGTGTATTGTTTAAAATACCATATTGAACGGTATGTGACTTTTAATGACAGACAGCATGGATTTAGAGTGAATCACTCTACGTCTACAGCATGCTTAGTTTTAAAGGAAACCATTTTAAGATATAATTCTTTAAGCTCAAATGTATATGCCTCTTTTATAGATCTGAAGAAAGCTTTTGATAAAGTTAATCATTTTAAGCTTATTCATAAACTTTTAAAATTAAATATTCCTATTTTTATGTAAATATTTTATATTTCTTATATAGGAATCAAAGTGTAGCTACTAAGCATAAAGATGCAGTGTCAGATCCTTGGAAAATTAAAAATGGAGTGAGACAAGGTGGTATTCTGTCAACAGTTCTATTTAATATTTACATTAATGACATGCTAGAAAAAGTATCTGAGAGTAGTACAGGCTGCAAGTTGGGTAACAGATCTAGCAACATAATTGCTTATGCTGATGACTTGGTTCTGCTTTCTCCTTCTTCATCAGGCTTACAAGAATTATTGAACATAATTGAAAATGAAGCAAAGGCAATTGATATTGAAATTAATCCAAGTAAGTCCGTTTGTATGTATTTTAAGCACAAACACGATAATGTCAAGGATCCGATTTTATATTATATGAAAGTAAGTTAGAAGTTGTACACGAATGTAGATATCTTGGCTTTGTAATAGATTGCAATTTGCATAATGACAAAGACATAATAAGATGCAGGAATAAGTTTTATAACGAATTCAATTGCCTTTTGCGGAAATTTTCTAGCGTTAGCTGTAATGTATTTAGTAAATTATTCCAGAGTTATTGTATGAGTTTTTATGGATCGGAATTGTGGTTCTGTAATAAGAAATGTTATGTCCCATTGAAACAATTTGCAATAGGCTTCCATAAAGCAATAAAGAAAATGATGAAGCTAAGATACTGGGAGAGCAACCATAAAGCATGTCACCTTGCAGGACTAATGACGTTTAATCATTTTATAAATTGGCAGAGAATCAGGTTTAGTTATAAAATAATTAGTAATCCCTGCAAATATTTAAGAAAATGCCTGTTAAATGTGTTCGAGGATCTGTTCCTGGCTAACGAAGCCAAGTCTGTACTACTTTCAGAGTATAACATTGAAAGCATGATGGAAAATGACATAGATGCCATTAAGTCACGGATACTGTATGTTCAAAATAATGAACCCACCTTGCGGTAGGATGAAATTTTATACACTGTATATATGTAAAATGTTACCATGTAACCTTTTATGAAATAAAGAATTAACTAACTATCTATCTATCTATCTATCTATTTATCTATATACATTATACACTATATTATATATTCATTAAACTCTTACTTTGCATACACGCACGGTAGCGAGCCAGCATATACTGTATATATTTTTGTTTTGACAGCAAGATAAACTTGTACATTTTTCGATAGAAAAAATGTCTCCAAGGAAGCCGGATTTCTCCATACAATGGAAGAAATCGACACCTGGATGGGGATAAACGTCTTAAAACAGTTGGCTGAATGGGGCCAAATGGATACAAGCCAAGGAAAGAGAGAGAAACCCCTTCTCTACCGGCGACGTCTTTTTAACTTTATTCTAGCTATATTTAGAAGATTTTTGCATGTATTCGTTATTTTTCTAGTTTCCTTCCTAGACCTCCATCACATTTAAAACAAAAAACATCCATTAGATCCCCCTTCTAGATTAATTTGTAAATTTTTCGGTAGAAAAATGGCCCAGCCTAAGGCCGGTTCTTCCAACATTACAGGCTCACTATCGTTCGCCAGGGACAAAATTGACACCTAAATAGCACAAAAGGTCTAAATATTGACGAAGAAATGGGGCGAAAGGTCTTAAAATCGACTAACTAATGGGGAAAGCATCTTAACATCTGAAAACTAATGGGGCTAATCAAGAGGGAGAAAGTGGTCCAGAAAACCGGCCCATCCGGTAGCGAGATAGATCGGAGCCTGTTAATTGCTGGAGGCCCTTTTCAAACTGAAGAAAATCGTCTAATAGTAACCAGACTAAAGTTAAAAGGACGTCGCCTGTACAGAAGGGGTTAATTTGATTTCGGATATATATATACCGGTATATATATATATTTTTTTTTTTTGCACTTACTCATTATGTTAACTCATTAATCCTAGTTCATCATATCATTAATTAAATATTTTGGAATGTTTTTAGTATCATTGCTTTCATCACTTCATTTCAATCACACAATAGTTTTTAGATTGTTGTCCATTACTTAGTGTTAATGTCATATATTTTATTTTCAACTTAATATTTTTCTCTCGTCTTACTTCACTTCAACTCCCCCCCCCCCTTCTCTCTCTCTCTCTCTCTCTCTCTCTCTCTCTCTCTCTCTCTCTCTCGGCCTCCATAAATTCATCTAATTAGAGAGAAGACAAACAGTTTTCTGTGCACCACACGAACAAAGCCTTTATAATATATATATTTTTTCTTAGAACTTTTAATTAAGGAAATTAGGTGTAACACGATAATTGACAGTGACTGAACAGGTGCCGGGAGAAATACAGGCACTACGGAATTACACACTTAAGGGGGCCCAACTCGTTTTTTTCTCTCTCTCTGGGTTGTATCCATTCGGCCCCATTCAGCCTACTGTTTTAAGACGTTTATCCCCATTCAAGTGTCGGTTTCTCCTGGCGAGCGGTAGCGCGCCACCATATTTGAAAACAAAAATTTGACAGCAGGGTAAATTTGTACATTTTCGATAGAAAAATGTCTCCGGCGAAGCCTGATTTTTCCATACAATGGTGGCGCGCTTTTGCTCGTCATGAAGAAATTGACACCTGGATGGGGATAAACGTCTTAAAACAGTAGGTTGAATGGGGCCGAATGGATACAAGCCAAAGAGAGAGAGAGAAAGAGAAAAGGAGATAAAAAAACAGGTGACCCCTTTAACCCCTTGAGAAACTAGGATGCACTTCTTTTCTGGCTGTTAAAGACGATTGTATTCAATTCAGGAGGGGATTGTGAGTGTCAGAGGAGTACATGTATACCTAGAGGGCCTTCCCAAGCTGATAAAAATGGTATAATTTTAGCCTGAATATAGTGAGATCGAGCGTCACAGTACTGAAAGAGTTGTGTGTCATTTTTGCCTGTGCCATTATTTCCTAAATTCGGCCCACTGGCATCAGATGGGTTCCCTTATTTTCTTTCATAAATAGATAAGGTGTAATATAACAAGGACATACGTATTTTATAGAACTCTTTATTTGATTATAGTATATTCCTCAGTAACTGTTTGTGAATAAGTTAGCAGTGTTGAATATAATGCATCACCCCACTGATAAAGTCAAGGATCCTAGTGTATATAGTGTTGTTAGAATGTAATGACCCGCACAATTAACAAAGCTATTAGTTATATTATTATGAAACAGTAGTAATTTTGGTCTTAGGAATTTGTCTGTAAAGCTTATATCATATTACATGTTTTGTGTGTGTGTGTGTGTGTGTGTGTGTGTGTGTGTGTGTGTGTGTGTTAAGAATCAGCCAGGGAATAGATGTGGACATGAATAATCCAATACATATAATGAATGTACAATAGTTCTTATAAAATCATACATTCACAAGAAGCTAGAGACCATAATTATTGCCGAACTGAATTGCCAGAAGATGACTGGTACGAACACGTTGGTATAATTTGAATGATCATATACATTGTTTCGCTCGAGTGGACCAACTTTTGTCACTTCCCCTGGCAAAGGTCGACTCACTAGACCGAAACGTCGTGCGAGAATGTCAATTTACATATGTGTGAGTTTTGATTGTAGGAAAAAATATATGCATTTATTTATTATTATTATTATTATTTTTATTTTATTATTATTATTATGATTATTATTATTATTATTAAGATGAATGTAGCCTAACCTAACTTATGATAATACACACATAATGATTTAATGTGTTAATATTTTGCTGTTTATCCTGTACTATTTTGTTCATGAATACTGTGAATGTGCTCAGGTTTATGTTATAAGCATTGTTCATGAATACTGTGAATGTGCTCAGGTTTATGTTATAAGCATTGTTTATGAATACTGTGAATGTGCTCAGGTTTATGTTATAAGCATTGTTCATGAATACTGTGAATGTGCTCAGGTTTATGTTATAAGCATTGTTCATGAATACTGTGAATGTGCTCAGGTTTATGTTATAAGCATTGTTCATGAATACTGTGAATGTGCTCAGGTTTATGTTATAAGCATTGTTTATGAATACTGTGAATGTGCTCAGGTTTATGTTATAAGCATTGTTCATGAATACTGTGAATGTGCTCAGGTTTATGTTATAAGCATTGTTCATGAATACTGTGAATGTGCTCAGGTTTATGTTATAAGCATTGTTCATGCATTCAATCAAGTTTAGTGTTACTTCAGCCAACCAGGCTCTCTCTCTCTCTCTCTCTCTCTCTCTCCAACATTTGACTATAGATAAAATATATAAGGATCAAAGAATATAGCATTATTCAGATTACCTCTATTATTACACTAAATATTGCAAGGAAATATGAGTACGTAGGTTAGGTTAGGTTAGGTACGTTAGGTTAGGTAGGTGCAATTCGAAAGTCAGGTCACAGGGTCAGGTCATAATTACAATAATCATTAGAGTACCGGTATTGGCATTATAGTATCTTCTCTCTCCCTTTCTCTTCACACCCATCATTCACCATCCCACAACTCCCACGGTCCTTTAGATGTGGCCAAGATAACCCCACCCCCACCCCCCTTTTCCTGGAACCCCTTTAAGCCTGCCTCGCTAAGCCCCCCCCTCCCCCCCCCCCCACACTCGTATGTAAACAAACATACACTAGATAACGGGATAGCCCACCCCCCACCCGGCCGCCATCTTGGAAGCGAAGTGTAAACAATGCTCCCCCACCCGAATGAGATGGTTCGGTACCCTCCATTTCGGCACTTAATGAGATGGTTCGGCACCCTCCATTTCGGCACTTAATGCGATGTTTCGGCTTCCTTCATTTTGGTAATTACATTGCACAGTCGCGGGCCGAAATTCCTGGACGTTATTTGGAGGCACAGGGATGATACAGTGACGAACTATTTAGATACACTGGTCGAGCCACACAGATCTGATTACTGAGATTCACTATAGTCTATTTCTTTCCAGCTCATGATAAATTGAATCCCTTTGTACCTGATTTTTCGATTCTTACTGCAAAAAACATGTTACTGCTATGTCTGTGCGTCATATAATTATTGACAAGTTTTCATAATTAGCAGTATATTTCGCTACAAAATTATGGTAATAGTCGAGTAATCAGGTATCCATTTATCAGCCTTCATCACAGCAGCCTAGTGAGGTTCAGTAGTTCTGGCGCTGCTTGGTTTATATTGGGAGATATTTACCCCTTATGTACCGGTGACGTCTTTTTGCCTATATTCTGGCTACGATTAGACGATATTATTCAGCTTAAAAAGGACCTCCAGTCATTAACAGGCTCCGAACTATCTCATTTAACTCATTTTACTACCACAGATCCATCTTAAATTACACAACATCATCTAAATATAGCTAGTGTGAAATATATAAGACGTCGCCGGTGCAGAAGGGGTTAAGCCAGGCTAATAATTTTAACCACCATTATATTTGACCATGACATAATTCTACCATTATTCCATACCGTGATACAATCATATGTATTCTGAAACAATTCTTTCCTTTTGCAGTGCCGTTAGTGGACGAAATAACTGAACAAATATGTAACCTTTAGAAATGGTGATGGTAATCCGTATACTCTCTGTATACTCCCTTGCAGCGAGTGCGAGGCACCCGCCTTTCAACACAGTCCCACTCCTATTCTGTCCAGCTCTACAACCCAAGAATTGGCAATATTTCTGTCTTTCTTCTACTCAACAAGTGAACTCTGAAACTCTCTCCCTCAATCAATCTTTCCTTCATCCTATCACTTAAACTGTTTTAAGCTTCGTGTGTCCAGGCATTTTGACTCCAACGTCCCTTGAATTTGGCTCTGTCACTCTTTTAACTTTGGGGGGAGATACTCGTTACATGCAACTTGCCTTTTGTCTCCTCCAGTACACATACTTTAAAAAGATACCACTCATTCCCACAGTAATAGTTGGGTATCAGGTCCTGCGAGGGAAACCATTGTTCAAGAATACCACCCATTGATTCCTGTCTGCCTTTGTTTTTGTCACCATCACGTTTACCAGCAGTTATCGCTTCATTAAAATGAAAATGAATTATGGATGTATTAAATATCCTCTTCACCACCATGACGTCTTTTTAACTTTGATTCTGGCTAAAATTAGACAATTTTATGCAGTTTAAGAAGGACCTGTATTATTCAGAGGGTTGATTGAGATCGTGTTTACCGATTTTAGTCATAAAAGTAGATTATTGACCAAAGACAGTTGTCTAGTGGTAATCAGAACATGATAATAATTACGGGTGAAGGGGTTTATATTATTTGATAAACTTGTGGTATTACAATTTATATTGACGGCAAGGCTATCTTCCCGTAACACACACCCAATGTTCCACGGGACACTCACACGATCCCTTTCCCGTGAAATTCTGGTTTAGCAGCTCCGAATTAACTCATCTAAAATGACTGTACATGTTTTCACCTTAGTTGACCTATATCAATGGAAAAGAACTTCACAATATATACTGTATATATACCGGTATATATATATATATATATATATATATATATATATATATATATATATATATATATATATATATATATATTTATATTGTATATAATGTAGATCGAAGCTTATATAAAAGGCCCTCGTGTTAATCCCTTTTGAATAATATGTGACATGTTTTCGATTGACTATAAGATATTTGTGTTTAATTTCAGACCCACCTATGACATACAGTAAGTAGGCCAACACGTCTGGTAAGTCCACATAGAGTGTCTCTTGTCAATAGGTGGTGTGTATGGCAGCAATTATCACCGTGGGAATAACGGCTATGATTTTAAGGGGGGTCACCGTTTTTTTTTTACCTTTCCCTCCTTTTCTCTCTTTCCCTAGCTTGTAACCACTCTTCCCCATTCAGCCAATCGTTTTAAGACGTTTGTCCCCATCTAGGTGTCGATTTCTTCCTGGAGAGCGATAGCGAGTGAGCATTGTATGGAGTACTCTGGCTTCGCCAGAGACATTTTCTATTTAAAAATGTATAAATTTAGCTTGCCGTCAAAACAAAAATGTATATATGCTGACTCGCTACCGCTCGCCAGGAAAATATTGACACCTGGATGTGGGTAAACGTCTTAAAACATTAGGCTAAATAGGGCCGAATGGATACAAGGCAAAGAGAGAGGGAGAGAAAGAGAAAAAAAGCTAGGTGGGCTCCCTTAAGTAATCGTCATGCATAAGCAGGTAAAATCTATAAATAATGTGTTTATAAGATACTGTGATGAAATGTTCACTAGATGACTGTAGGACCTGCACTATTGTAGGTGTTGGTGTGTATATTGAGAAACCTGTATAAGAGTGGACTGAACTCTTGTTACTGGTTGTGTAATGTACCCACAGTTGTTTAAGGTTACACACACACACACACACACACACACACACACACACACACACTAATATACGGTGTGTAGAACATTATGTGTGTGTGTATTTACAGTATGTTTATGTGTGTGTGTGTGTGTGTGTGTATTCGTTGATGCTTGTTTTAATATTGTTATTATTAGACGAGTTTAATTAATCAGCTTAGAATGGATCTTTCGGAAAGCAGAGTGTTAGTTAAGATAGTTTGTACTCCATTAATCACCAGAGGTCTCTCACCACACGAGAGCTATTATAGTCAACATTCGATATAGTCAACATTCGATATAGTCAACATTCGATATAGTCAACATTCGATATAGTCAACATTCGATATAGTCAACATTCGATATAGTCAACATTCGATAATCAAAAACATTCTGGCCACATTTCTTGAGTATTTTTCACTGGTATCGAAAACTAGACTGATGGTAGATGAATTTAGGTGACAAATATTATAAGTAATGGCCTCATAAGCTGCCAGATCAGTGTTGAGGATTAAATGTTGAGGGAAAAAGCGCTCGTGTGTTACCGACTTAAGATGAAACATATCGTCTAATATTTGCCAGAATTTATTGATAAGGACACCGAAGTATACTGAAGAGGTAAACAACAAAAAAAGTACAAATATAAAAAGGCTCATGTGATTGCATTTAAGGGGAGATTTCCACTTGAGGGATTTTTTTGGGCTCCCTTCTCCCTCATGTTTAGCCCCATTGTTTTTTTTTCTAATTTTAAGACGTTTGCCCCATTATTTTGACGATTTTAAGCTCTTTCAACCCATTTTTGTAAATTTTAATACCTTTCGTGCCATTTAGGTGTCAATTTTATCCTGGCGAGCGATAGTGAGCCTGTAATTTAGGAGGAATCGGCTTTCAGCCGAGACATTTTTCTACCGAAAATTGTACAAATTTATCTTAAAAGAGGCTCAAGGGGGTGTAATTTTAAGCTTGAAGGATATCTAGGGACCAAACTAAAAACCTCCCGTTAACCATTTAATTTGATGATATTAGTGTTGGTTATCTGCCTACCTTCCGACGATTTTATTCAAGGTAGTCTTTTCGGTATACCCCATTACGTACTCAATGTAGTCTTTTCGGTATACCCCATTACGTATTCAATGTAGTCTTTTCGGTATACCCCATTACGTATTCAATGTAGTCTTATCGGTGTACCCCATTACGTATTCAATGTAGTCTTATCGGTGTACCCCATTACGTATTCAATGTAGTCTTATCGGTATACCCCCTTACGTATTCAATGTAGTCTTATCGGTATACCCCATTACGTATTCAATGTAGTCTTTTCGGTATACCCCATTACGTATTCAATGTAGTCTTATCGGTGTACCCCATTACGTATTCAATGTAGTCTTATCGGTATACCCCATTACGTATTCAATGTAGTCTTTTCGGTATACCCCATTACGTATTCAATGTAGTCTTATCGGTGTACCCCATTACGTATTCAATGTAGTCTTATCGGTATACCCCATTACGTATTCAATGTAGTCTTATCGGTATACCCCATTACGTATTCAATGTAGTCTTATCGGTATACCCCATTACGTATTCAATGTAGTCTTATCGGTATACCCCATTACGTACTCAATGTAGTCTTATCGGTATACCCCATTACGTATTCAATGTAGTCTTATCGGTATACCCCATTACGTATTCAATGTAGTCTTATTGGTATACCCCATTACGTATTCAATGTAGTCTTATCGGTATACCCCATTACGTACTCAATGTAGTCTTATCGGTATACCCCATTACGTATTCAATGTAGTCTTATCGGTATACCCCATTACGTATTCAATGTAGTCTTATCGGTATACCCCATTACGTATTCAATGTAGTCTTATCGGTATACCCTATTACGTATTCAATGTAGTCTTATCGGTATACCCCATTACGTATTCAATGTAGTCTTATCGGTATACCCCATTACGTATTCAATGTAGTCTTATCGGTATACCCCATTACGTACTCAATGTAGTCTTATCGGTATACCCCATTACGTATTCAATGTAGTCTTATCGGTATACCCCATTACGTATTCAATGTAGTCTTATCGGTATACCCCATTACGTATTCAATGTAGTCTTATCGGTATACCCCATTACGTATTCAATGTAGTCTTATCGGTATACCCCATTACGTATTCAATGTAGTCTTATCGGTATACCCCATTACGTATTCAATGTAGTCTTATCGGTATACCCCATTACGTATTCAATGTAGTCTTATCGGTATACCCCATTACGTATTCAATGTAGTCTTATCGGTATACCCCATTACGTATTCAATGTAGTCTTATCGGTATACCCCCTTACGTATTCAATGTAGTCTTATCGGTATACCCCATTACGTATTCAATGTAGTCTTATCGGTATACCCCATTACGTATTCAATGTAGTCTTATCGGTATACCCCCTTACGTATTCAATGTAGTCTTATCGGTATACCCCATTAAGTATTCAATGTAGTCTTATCGGTATACCCAATTACGTATTCGATGTAGTCTTATCGGTATACCCCATTACGTATTCAATGTAGTCTTATCGGTATACCCCATTATGTACTCAATGTAGTCTTATCGGTATACCCCATTACGTATTCAATGTAGTCTTATCGGTATACCCTATTACGTATTCAATGTAGTCTTATTGGTATACCCCATTACGTATTCAATGTAGTCTTATCGGTATACCCCATTACGTATTCAATGTAGTCTTATCGGTGTACCCCATTACATATTCAATGTAGTCATATCGGTATACCCCATTACGTATTCAATGTAGTCTTATCGGTATACCCCATTACGTATTCAATGTAGTCTTATCGGTATACCCCATTACGTATTCAATGTAGTCTTATCGGTGTACCCCATTACGTATTCAATGTAGTCTTATCGGTATACCCCATTACGTATTCAATGTAGTCTTATCGGTATACCCCATTACGTATTCAATGTAGTCTTATCGGTATACCCTATTACGTATTCAATGTAGTCTTATCGGTATACCCTATTACGTATTCCTCCATGTTATGTTGGTTATTTGCAGACGATTTTTAGTAAGCTTAAGGGGAGGCAGACCGTTTTTCTGGACACCCTTCTACCTAATGTTTAGCCCCACTAATTTTGAGATTATAAGACGTTCGGCCCATTAGTTTGGCGATTTTTAACACCTTTTGTCCCATTTCGTTGTCAATTTTAAGACCTTTCGTGCCATTTAGGTGTCGATTATTTCCTGGCTAGCAATAGCGAGCCTGAAATTCTAAGAGGAACCGGCCTTCGGCCAGGACATTTTTCTACCGAAAAATTTACAAATTTATCTTGAAGGGGGTCTAGGGGGTGTTTTTATAAGCTTGATGGAGTTTTAGGGAGGAAACTAAAAAAAATATATGAATAAATTAATTAATAGACCAAACAAATGGCCAGTCTCCCCTTAAATAGGCTCTATGGGTAGTAAAGGGATAATTGACATACTGGTAAATGTAACTTCTTTGATTACTAGAGGTCCATCCAAAGCTGTTTAAAATCGCCCAATTCTAGCATAGCCAGATGCTATACTACCGAATGGGTTAAGGAAAGTGTTTTACTTCCGTACTGTTTCTTGTGATATACCACTATTTTTTGTCTTATTTTCAAATTAATAATGAAGCATAATAACATTGTCAATTTCCCCTAATTATTGAGCTCTAAAATACGGAAAACAAGAGCTTTTGTAAACCACGATGTATTCTTTTATTTTCTTTGGTTTTTAATAGACAAATCTATTAGTTGATTTGTGGAAATTAAAAGGAACATTGAGATTGATTTTACTCCTTTGGTTGCTATAGGGCCTTCCTAAACTGTATAAAATCGTCTAGTGCTAGCAAGAATACACTGGATGAAAGACTCCATGATACTAAAAGGGTTACACTGGGATATTTGAAGTGGGGAGTGCCTACGCTGTACACAAAGTTCAAAATCGTGGGCTGAATTGGGAGTTTAGATGAGTTACGCAGCGAAAAAAAGAAAACGACGGCCAATTATTCTCGTTTTCTGGTTACTCACAAACTTGGCCAATTTCCAGGAAAATTCTTTTAGGATAATTTGGCTATCAGTCTTTCGAGATGGGGGAAAATTATCGCGGCTCGTGGCAATTTGTTATTATAAATTTCAACAAGGTTATAGTCAAAGTTCCTGTCTTAATGGATGAGGGTTATTTTATATGAATGGCTTATGTGTGTGTGTGTGTGTGTAAGAGAGAGAGAGAGAGAGAGAGAGAGAGAGAGAGAGAGAGAGAGAGAGAGAGAGAGAGAGAGAGAGAGAGAGGGAGAATTAGATGAGAACAAGATTAAAGTTCTAACCTAACTTAAGGGGAAGTTTTTAGTTTGTTCCCTAGACCTCCATCAAGCTTAAAATTACACCCCCTAGACTCCCTTTCCAGATAAATTTTTACAGTTTTTGGTAGGAAAATGTCCCGGCCGAAGGCCGATTCCTCTTAAATTACAGGCTCGCTATCGCTTGCCTGGAAAAAATCGACACCTAAATGGCACTAAAGTTCTTAAAATTGACATAAATGGGGCGAAAGTTCTTAATATCGCCAAACTAATGGGACAAACATCTTAAAATCTAAAAAATAATGGGGGCTAAACATGAGGGAGAAAGGGGTCCAGAAAAAACTCCCTCAAGTGGAAGTGGCCCTGGTTGAGAGCTACTGGTGGGGGGAGTTGTCCGGTCACCAGCCAACAAGGCCCACAATGTAAACAAATGGGTGTTCAAATGTAACAAAGAGGACACACACAGTACAGTAAGTGGTTCAATTGTTCACACACACTGATTTGAACACATGCACCGATCATTTATCATTCGTGTGTATAGTTTGTGTTACATTTGAACGCCCAATTTGTACAATGCATAGTCAAAATCAATTATTCGCGGAAAACCTTGGTAACAATTTTGGGAAATCTTGAGAGAGGAACATTGACTCGACACTTGTACAACGTGACACAAATAGCACTACTCACAGGTACTTAGAAACATATTGGAACTGTCAGAGTCATATAGTAATTGACATATTGGAACTGTCAGAGTCATATAGTAATTGACATATTGGAACTGTCAGAGTCATATAGTAATTGACATATTGGAACTGTCAGAGTCATATAGTAATTGACATATTGGAACTGTCAGAGTCATATAGTAATTGACATATTGGAACTGTCAGAGTCATATAGTAATTGACATCAGCACAGTTTATGAGCAAGATTTTACCCCCTAGAATCTTGCTCATAAACTGTGCTGATTAATTTAACTATTAATTTCGGCTGTACCCTCCTCCAACTCGTCCCTCTGGAAAGTTGGCTACGTGGTGCAATCGACGGAGAAACTCAACAACGGTGACCTCTGACCTGACCCTCTTTCCCCCCACCCCCCCTCTCCCCCTCCCCCTCCCTCTTCTTGACCACCTTCTTCCCGGTCGGATCAAGTTTATTATGAGACTCGGAATTCAAGTTTTTAACCGGACAGGCTAGTGTGGGTGTGTAGGAGGGATTGAGGGGGGGGGGGGGGGGAAGGGAGAAAGGGGATGGGGGACTTTTATGTTTTAATGTTTGGTGTTGTGTAGGTGTGAGGGGGTTATGTTGAATGTTGTGTGTTGTGTGTTGTGTTGTATGGTGTAGTGTTCTGTTGTGTTGTTGGGGAAGGTAATGCTTTGTTGGGTTTTGTGTGTGTGGGGGGGGGGGGATGTAATTTTGTGTTGTGGGGTAAATGTGTTGTGTGGTAAATGTGATTAGTTGTGTGTGGGGTGTATGTATAATGTTGCGTTGTGTTGAGTTTGGGGAGAGGAGGAGAAGGGTTCTTAGTGTAATGTGTTGTGTGTGGGGAAGTGGGGGGATTTATGTGATTTGCTGTGTGGGGTGTATGTATAATGTTGTTTTGTGTTGTGGGAATTAAAGCTTTGTTGTGTCGTGTGTGTGGAGAGGAGGAGAGGGGTGCTTTAGTGTAATATGTTGTGTGTTGGGTGTATGTTTAATGGTGTGTTGTGTTGTGTTGTGTGTGGGGGTGGGAAGTGTTTTATTATTGTGTTGTGTGTGGGGGGGGGGGGGGGGGGAGGGGGGTTAATGTGATGTGTTGATTATGTGGTGTACGTTTCATGTTGTGTCGTGTGTGTAGGGGTATGTTTAAAGCCTGTGTATGTGTGTGTGTGTGTGTTTGTATATGTGTGTGTGTGTGTGTGTTTGTGTTTGTATGTGTGTGTGTGCGTGTGTGTGTTTGTATGTGTGTGTGTGTGTGCGCGTGTGTGAGCGCGTGTCAATTTTTAGTTAGGGTTTCAGTCTAGTTGTCGATACTAATGTAAATAAGTTCCTTAATATTGCGAGATTACGATACAAAAATTGCTCTTAAAAATTGCCGGAAAAAGCGCTGGTGTGACATCGCTTAATTAATAGAGACAGTTAAAAAGCAACATTCTCAGCGTGTTCAGTGACCAGTATCGGTTTGCTACTTCTCAATCTTGGATAAAAACATCGAATTCAGTCACACCGTTCGATTAAGTTATTCTGGTATTACAGGGGGTCACCGGCTTTTTTGTATCTTTCTCTCTTTTTCTCTCTTTCCCTGGCCATTCGGCCCCATTCAGCCAACTGCTTTAAGACGTTTTCCCCATCTACAGTAGGTGTCGATTTCTTCCTGGCGAGCGATAGCGAGCCAGCATTGTATGGAGAAATCCGGCTTCGCCGGAGAAATTTTTCTATCGAAAAATGTACAAATTTAGCTTGCTGTCAAAACAAAAAAATATATATGCTGGCTCGCTATCGCTCGCCAGGAAAATATTGACACCTAGATGGGGATAAACGTCTTAAAACAGTAGGCTGAATGGGCCCGAATGGATACAAGCCAAAGAGAGAGGAAGAGAAAGATAAAAAAAAGTGAGGTGGGCTCCCTTAAGTTAGTACGTGGGGTTGGTGGCGATTGTATACTCACATCAGGTACTACAAGGCAAAAAATACCTAACGTGGGATGGTAAATGTAAGCCAGATCGGTTACAGAATATATATATTTTTATAAATGCACACACACACACACACCTATCTATCTATATATCTATCTATCGATCTATCTATCTATCCATCTATCTATCTATCTATCTATCTAATACACCATTTGTGAACCATCAACCCCAGCCCCTCCCGTATTATCCCCACCACCACGTATACTGAGATTATAGTGTTGATAATTTAGGGGGGTAGGCTCTATTTATTGATCCATTTATATATATATATATTTATAGTTTCCTCCCTATCAAGCTTAAAATACAAAAATTCAAGATCCCCCTTCTAGATAAGTTTGTACATTTTTTGGTAGAAAAATTTCCCGGCCGAAGGCCGATTCCTCCAAAGCTACAGACTCGCTATCGCTCGTCAAGAAAAAATATCAACACCTAAATGGCACGAAATGTCTGGCTGGAGAGCGGACGGGGGTCTGCCGCGCTCTCGCTCACTAGCACTCGTCTTCACAGGCTGTAAGAGCCTGTAAATTGCTATAAATTGCCATGGCGTTCCAGAACGGTCCCCGCAGCCAATGGGTTAATATTGACAAAGGAATGAGACGAAAGGTCTTAAAATTGTCAAACTAATTTGGTGAACGTCTTAAAATGTCAAAACTAATAGGGCAAAACACGAGGAAGAAGGGGGTTACAGAAAAACCTTATCCCTCCCCTTAACCCCTTCTGTACCAGCGATGTCTTTTTAAATTTATTCTGGCTACTATTAGAAGATATTATTCAGCAATGAACAGGCTTCAAACAATCTCACTTAACTCTTTTACTACCTCAGATCCTTCTTAAACTGCACAAAATCGTCTAAATATAGCAAGAATATAATTAAATAAGATATAGTCTTGCTTGAAATACACTGAAGTTGGCTGGCGGGTCATTTGTTTCTAAAGTAGCAATAATTTTTGTAATTTAATTTTGAAGAAAGTATCACAAGTTCATGGGAAGGTATTATTTTTTTCTGGACCCCTTTCTCCCTCATGCTTAGTCCCATTATTTATGAGATTTTATGACGTTCACCCCATTAGTTTGGCGATCTTACGAACTTTCACCTCATTTCTTTGTCAATATTAAGACCTTTCGTGCCATTTAGGTGTCGATTTTTTCTTGGCGGGGGAGAGCTTGATGAGGTCTAGGGAGCAAACTAGAAGAAAATAAAAAATAATAACAAATAAAAATAGAAAATAAAAAAAGAATAGCCCCCCCCTTAAAATATAATAGCCCCCCCCCCCACCCGCCCCCTTACAATTTACTGATTATAGAACATAAACGCGACTATGAATTTATTGTTTAATGGTATATAATAATTATGCTGTTATCTAATAAATGAGTTTATGATTAATTTCTATCTTCTCGAAAATTATACAGATAATTATACTAAGTACAACATTACGATTGATTATTATTTTACTTATAATATTATTAATTATTTTAATGTAATTATTACGTTTATTGCTATTGCCAACAGTAAAAATGGCATACTTATAATTCAGTTATAGTGTTACAGTATTTGCCATGGCATACTTATAATTCAGTTATAGTGTTACAGTATTTGCCATGGCATACTTATAATTCAGTTATAGTGTTACAGTATTTGCCATGGCATACTTATAATTCAGTTATAGTGTTACAGTATTTGCCATGGCATACTTATAATTCAGTTATAGTGTTACAGTATTTGCCATGACATACTTATAATTCAGTTATAGTGTTACAGTATTTGCCATGGCATACTTATAATTCAGTTATAGTGTTACAGTATTTGCCATGGCATACTTATAATTCAGTTATAGTGTTACAGTATTTGCCATGGCATACTTATAATTCAGTTATAGTGTTACAGTATTTGCCATGGCATACTTATAATTCAGTTATAGTGTTACAGTATTTGCCATGGCATACTTATAATTCAGTTATAGTGTTACAGTATTTGCCATGGCATACTTATAATTCAGTTATAGTGTTACAGTATTTGCCATGGCATACTTATAATTCAGTTATAGTGTTACAGTATTTGCCATGGCATACTTATAATTCAGTTATAGTGTTACAGTATTTGCCATGGCATACTTATAATTCAGTTATAGTGTTACAGTATTTGCCATGGCATACTTATAATTCAGTTATAGTGTTACAGTATTTGCCATGGCATACTTATAATTCAGTTATAGTGTTACAGTATTTGCCATGGCATACTTATAATTCAGTTATAGTGTTACAGTATTGCCATGGCATACTTATAATGCAGTTATAGTGTTACAGTATTTGCCATGGCATACTTATAATTCAGTTATAGTGTTACAGTATTTGCCATGGCATACTTATAATTCAGTTATAGTGTTACAGTATTTGCCATGGCATACTTATAATTCAGTTATAGTGTTACAGTATTTGCCATGGCATACTTATAATTCAGTTATAGTGTTACAGTATTTGCCATGGCTTTCATCTATATCATTAGTGTCATCACAACCAAGTAACCAACCCCGTGAGAGGGGTTAACCCCTTCTGTACCGGCTACGTCTTTTTAACTTTATTCTAGCTACTATTAGACGATGTTTATGCAGTTTATAAAGGGCATCCAGTTATTAATAGGGTCGAACTATCTCTCTTAACCCTTTTTACTACCACAGATTCTTCTTAAGCTGCACACAATCGTCTAAATATGGCTAGAATAAAATTAAAAAGACCTCGCGGTACAGAAGGGGTTAATCCGGTGTCACACGAACACTTTTATCCTTAACATTGGTTCCGCGACTTTATTCTGAAAAAAGTTTGGCATAATTTTATACTGATGCCAAATAATACTAGGCGGAAGATAGGTTAACATAGGCGACAGCATTCGTATAAAATGTTAACTCATAGGCTACCAGACCAGAAGTGAAGAAAACTACTGGCTGATACCAAATGATACTTGGCGGAAGATAGGTTAATATAGGCGACAGCATTCGTATAAAATGTTAACTCATAGGCTACCAGACCAGAAGTGAAGAAAACTACTGGCTGATACCAAATGATACTTGGCGGAAGATAGGTTAACATAGGCGACAGCATTCGTATAAAATGTTAACTCATAGGCTACCAGACCTAGGTGTGGTGGAGTGGTCTTGCCACTGGCCTGGTAATCCAAAGGTCCCGGGATCAAATCCCGATGTATCAATGGGAAGATATTATTGGGATGGAATTTGTGCTGTACCTGGTATCAGTGCATTACCACAAGCCCACCGAAACGTTAATAAAATACCCTCATTGTTCCCTGATTAAATAGCACTGTATGAATATTCCCATATTCAAAATATGCTATAGGGGTGCAATGCCTGGTGAGTTATCTGCTCAACAGGTGGCGTTGTGTGTGTGTAAGTGTGAGAGTCCGAGTGTAGGAGGTGAGACAGTGAAGCACGGGAACGAGATGGCTTCAGAGATGGGGTCGTTTCGGGCCATGAGTGAGCACCGTGCCTCATGTGAAGGCAAGATGGCAGGTGCTCGTTCTACTCTACGTGCTTCACATGTCTCACTCCCTAGACTGGAACAAGACCTCACGGGCTTCACTGTTCATTGTAAAGCGGTGAATGTTAAGGCTCTCAGCCTATGCCCGAGAGGAAGTAAGTTGGAATATAGAAAAAAAAAAAAAAAAAAAAAAAAAAAAAAAGACCAGAAGTGAAGAAAACTACTGGCTGATACCAAATGATACTTGGCGGAAGATAGGTTAACATAGGCGACAGCATTCATATAAAATGTTAACTCATAGGCTACCAGACCAGAAGTGAAGAAAACTACTGGCTGATACCAAATGATACTTGGCGGAAGATAGGTTAACATAGGCGACAGCATTCGTATAAAATGTTAACTCATAGGCTACCAGACCAGAAGTGAAGAAAACTACTGGCTGACACCAAATGATACTTGGCGGAAGATAGGTTAACATAGGCGACAGCATTCGTATAAAATGTTAACTCATAGGCTACCAGACCAGAAGTGAAGAAAACTACTGGCTGATACCAAATGATACTTGGCGGAAGATAGGTTAACATAGGCGACAGCATTCGTATAAAATGTTAACTCATAGGCTACCAGACCAGAAGTGAAGAAACCTACTGGCTGATACCAAATGATACTTGGCGGAAGATAGGTTAACATAGGCGACAGCATTCGTATAAAATGTTAACTCATAGGCTACCAGACCAGAAGTGAAGAAAACTACTGGCTGATACCAAATGATACTTGGCGGAAGATAGGTTAACATAGGCGACAGCATTCGTATAAAATGTTAACTCATAGGCTACCAGACCAGAAGTGAAGAAAACTACTGGCTGATACCAAATGATACTTGGCGGAAGATAGGTTAACATAGGCGACAGCATTCGTATAAAATGTTAACTCATAGGCTACCAAGCCACAAGTGAAGAAAACTACTGGCTGATACCAAATGATACTTGGCGGAAGATAGGTTAACATAGGCGACAGCATTCGTATAAAATGTTAACTCATAGGCTACCAGACCAGAAGTGAAGAAAACTACTGGCTGATACCAAATGATACTTGGCGGAAGATAGGTTAACATAGGCGACAGCATTCGTATAAAATGTTAACTCATAGGCTACCAGACCAGAAGTGAAGAAAACTACTGGCTGATACCAAATGATACTTGGCGGAAGATAGGTTAACATAGGCGACAGCATTCGTATAAAATGTTAACTCATAGGCTACCAGACCAGAAGTGAAGATAACTACTGGCTGATACCAAATGATACTTGGCGGAAGATAGGTTAACATAGGCGACAGCATTCGTATAAAATATTAACTCATAGGCTACCAGACCAGAAGTGAAGAAAACTACTGGCTGATACCAAATGATACTTGGCGGAAGATAGGTTAACATAGGCGACAGCATTCGTATAAAATGTTAACTCATAGGCTACCAGACCAGAAGTGAAGAAAACTACTGGCTGATACCAATGATACTTGGCGGAAGATAGGTTAACATAGGCGACAGCATTCGTATAAAATGTTAACTCATAGGCTACCAGACCAGAAGTGAAGAAAACTACTGGCTGATACCAAATGATACTTGGCGGAAGATAGGTTAACATAGGCGACAGCATTCGTATAAAATGTTAACTCATAGGCTACCAGACCAGAAGTGAAGAAAACTACTGGCTGATACCAAATGATACTTGGCGGAAGATAGGTTAACATAGGCGACAGCATTCGTATAAAATGTTAACTCATAGGCTACCAGACCAGAAGTGAAGAAAACTACTGGCTGATACCAAATGATACTTGGCGGAAGATAGGTTTAACATAGGCGACAGCACTCGTATACAATGTTGACTCATAGGCTACCAGACCAGAAGTGAAGAAAACTACTGGCTGATACCAAATGATACTTGGCGGAAGATAGGTTAACATAGGCGACAGCATTCGTATAAAATGTTAACTCATAGGCTACCAGACCAGAAGTGAAGAAAACTACTGGCTGATACCAAATGATACTTGGCGGAAGATAGGTTAACATAGGCGACAGCATTCGTATACAATGTTGACTCATAAGCTATCGGAGCAAAGTTGATGATGAGTGTTGAAGGGGGGGGGGGGGGGGGAGCGTTCGTGTGATAGTGGGCTAATCGTACACCTGATCCGTATTATTGAAGAGGGGGGGGGGGGGTATCACTTCAGGTCAGCTACTGGGTGGAGTGTGTGGTGAGGTAGGGGGGGGCTGTAGTGATTCCCACGGTGTCTGTACATTATTAAACAATATTTAGTATGCTTGCTAGACCACCTTCAAGCTAAAAGAACTACCTGCCCAGACAATCCTTATATATAAAAAAAAATAAAAAAATCGAAGGCAATTTTTTTTTTTTCGTTTGATAAATGTCTCGGCAAATGTCAATTTTCATTAAAAAAAATGGCTCCCTATCTCTTGCCGGGTGAATATCGACACCTGAATGGGGGAAAGGCGTCTTCTGAACGCAAAGCTAATAGTGATAAACCGCTATTAGGGAGAAACGTCTTAAAATCGCCAAACTATTGGGTGCGAAACAGGAGGAACCAAACACACACCCTCGGTTTGAATCCAGTTAACTGTTGCACCTGATCCGACCCATCGAGGGTTGTGGCTCTCTCTTGAGGTCGGCTACTGTGTGAAGTGTGGTGAGGGGGGGGGGGGGGGGGGAGGGGGGGGCAGTGATTCCCACGATATGTGAGACTCGGGGATTGGGAGACCTGAATCAGTAACCTTTATTTGTTGCCCCGCAGGGTGGATGCGGTGAGACATAAATATATTTTGATGCAAATATTGTTAGTGATACAATAATTACATCTAGGCATAGTAAAGTAGTTTCAATGCATGGATAATTACATAGGTTTACATAGATACACTGGCCACACAGACCTTACGATCCAAACAAGATGGTCAGGACTTAATTCTAGTAGAGATGGCATATCCGATAGAAAAGGAAAGTTGAAGGAAAGGATAGAAAAGAAGAAGGCTCTCTCCCCACCCTCCATTCCCTCCGGCAATTTCCGTACACGAATAAGTTGGAAGTGTAATACCTTGCTAGGCTTCGAAATCCCCAGAAGGAATTTACAGAAAAGATTGGAAAAAAGGAAAGGAAAATTTATGCAACCCTTCGCCTTAGTAGTATGTAGCCTACATTTTGGGGTTAATTGGATTCATGCATCCCGTCAACCTTAGTAGTATGTATATTCTAATTGTGATTTTCTGTAATTATTATTATTCTATATATGTTTATTTACATTTTTTTTCTTACGCTCTCTTCAGCTGAACAACAAAATAATAACGGTGATAATTGCTGCGTACTCCATGCCATGTTGTCTGTGGTATGAGTGTAGATTTGTCTTAAATATATCTAGGCCTATAGAGGAGCTGTCGATTACTTTATTTGGGAGTTTGTTCCAACTCGTAGGTATATTCTATAACTTTCGGAAATTATTTCATTACCTATCTTCGTGTCATCCTCGAATTTGTAAATTCAATTACTTAGGCCATTATCTATATCATTGATATATATTATGAACAACACTGGTCCCAATACTGAGCCTTGAGGAACTCCACTAGTTACCGAGTTCCATGTTGATTCCACACAGTTGATAACTACTGTACTCTTTCCTTTCTTTCACTTAGCCAGAGAGAGAGAGAGAGAGAGAGAGAGAGAGAGAGAGAGAGAGAGAGAGAGAGAGATTGATTTGATTTGATTCTTTATTGAGAAAGCATAAATACATGGGAATACATAATTACACGTTAGAGAGTGAGAGTGAGAGTGGGTGGGAGTGAGGGTGGGGGTGGGGGGGTAGCCGTTAAAGCCTGGGTATATATTGGATAGAAAGGTGAAGGTTATTGATTTAGTGTAGCTGCTGGTATAGATAACAGGAGGGGAGGGGGGGGGGGGGGTGCGGGATACAGGTTGATGGGAAAGTCCTTCACCGACCATCACACACACCATCTTATTTACATTAATATTTAACCATATTTGAACTGAGAGCATTATTTTTGGACCTCCTCTGCTTCGCTCCATTAATTTGGAGATTGTAAGAATGTTTACCCTAATATTTTGGCGATATAAGAAGCTTCACCTCATTCAGGTGTAGACTTTTTCTAGGCAAGCGATAGCGAGGTTTTAATATAGAAGAAATCGGCCTTTGGCTGCGATTTTTTTTTGTCGAATTATGTACAAATTTAGCATGAAGGGGGTGTGGGTGGACAGTATTCTTATTTTGAAGGAAGTCTTTGACGCTATTTTTGTTAGCCTTTTGTTGCTCTAAAAGGGCAAAAAATAAAGAAAATGCTCAATAATAATTAAACAATATATCATAATAACTCACAAGAGGCCAGATCACAGTGTTAATATGTGAGTACTTAAGCTCTTCTTAACCCGTGCAGCGCCAGGGACGTCCTTTTTATCATATTCTGGTTTCTTTTAGACGATTATATTTAGCTTAGGAACCACATCTGACAATAAAAAGGGTTCCATATATCTCAACAAACCCTTTTAACTAACACAGATCCATCCTAAGCTGCATAATATCGTCAACATACATCCAGAATAAAATATATCACACGTCGCTGGTACTCAAAGGGTTAAGGGGGGTGACCTGCCCTGCTTTTTTTTATTTTTATCCTTTTCTCTCTTTCTCTGGCTTGTATCCATTCGGCCCCATTCAGCCAACTATTTTAAGACGTTTATCCCCATCTAGGTGTCAATATTTTCCTGGCGAGCGAAAGCGAGCCAGCATTATATGAAGAACAATCGAAAAATGTACAAATTTAGCCTGCTGTAAAAAACATCTAAACAATATGTTGGCTCGCTACCGCTCACCAGTAAACAATTGACACCTGGATGGGAATAAACGTCTTAAAACAGTAGGCTGAATGGGGCCGAATGGATACAAGCCAGAGAAAGAGAGAAAAGGAGATAAAAAATGCAGGTCACCCCCCGTAAAGCTGTCTGTAACGAGTACACGACCGTGTCCCTGCAAGTTGTAAGAGGGAAGAGTCACATTCAATATACGTGGGAGCCAAAATCTGTTATATTTTCTGTTAGTTTAGCTATTATGATAAAGCAAAATAGTTATATATACAGTAGCTTAAATGGCAACATTCTTATGACGTCATTGATGAATCCATAATGATGATTCTATGTTAATCTTATTTTCATCTTAACAAAATAGGGCAATTTGAAGCCTACCCCCCGACACACAATTTGAAGTATCCCCCCGACACACAATTTGAAGCCTACCCCCCGACACACAATTTGAAGTATCCCCCCGACACACAATTTGAAGCCTATCCCCCGACACACAATTTGAAGTATCCCCCCGACACACAATTTGAAGCCTACCCCCCGACACACAATTTGAAGTATCCCCCGACACACAATTTGAAGCCTACCCCCCGACACACAATTTGAAGTATCCCCCCGACACACAATTTGAAGCCTACCCCCCGACACACTATTTGAAGTATCCCCCCGACACACAATTTGAAGCCTACCCCCCCACCCACTATTTGAAGTAGCCCCCCGACACACAATTTGAAGCCTACCCCCCGACACACTATATGAAGTATCCCCCCGACACACAATTTGAAGCCTACCCTCCGACACACTATTTGAAGTATCCCCCCGACACACAATTTGAAGCCTACCCCCCGACACACTATTTGAAGTATCCCCCCGACACACAATTTGAAGCCTACCCCCCGACACACTATTTGAAGTATCCCCCCGACACACAATTTGAAGCCTATCCCCCCGACACACTATTTGAAGTATCCCCCGACACACACAATTTGAAGCCTACCCCCGACACACTATTTGAAGTACCCCCCCGACACACAATTTGAAGCCTACCCCCCGACACACTATTTGAAGTATCCCCCCGACACACAATTTGAAGCCTACCCCCCCACACACAATTTGAAGTATCCCCCCGACACACAATTTGAAGCCTACCCCCGACACACAATTTGAAGCCTACCCCCCGACACACTATTTGAAGTATCCCCCCGACACTCAATTTGAAGCCTACCCCCCGACACACTATTTGAAGTATCCCCCCCGACACACAATTTGAAGCCTACCCCCCGACACACTATTTGAAGTATCCCCCCGACACACAATTTGAAGCCTACCCCCCGACACACTATTTGAATTATCCCCCCGACACACAATTTGAAGCCTACCCCCCCCCCCGACACACTATTTGAAGTATCCCCCCGACACACAATTTGAAGCCTACCCCCCGACACACAATTCGAAGCCTATCCCCCGACACACTATTTGAAGTATCCCCCCGCCACACAATTTGAAGCCTACCCCCCCTCACACTATTTGAAGTATTCCCCCGACACACAATTTGAAGCCTACCCCCCCACACACTATTTGAAGTATCCCCCCGACACACAATTTGAAGCCTACCCCCCGATACACTATTTAATAAGAACAGGACACTTAAGCTTCAATTGATAACTAACAGCATTAAGGGGGGAGATTATTATTTTTTTCTTTCTTGGTTGTATCCATTCGGCCCCATTCAGCCTACTGTGTTAGGACATTTATCCCTATCCAGGTGTCAATTTTTCCCTGGCGAGCGAAAGCAAGCCAGCATTTTATGGAGAAATCCGGCTTTGCCGGAGAAATTTTTCTATCGAAAAATGTACAAATTTATGTATTTACACAGCTCCATCCTAAGCTGCATAAAATCGTCTAATGCCAGCCAGAATATACTACCAAAATGCTTCATAATTCTCAAGAGGCTAATATGATCAGTATGCAAATTTATAATATAATCCTGGTTCTTGATTAACCCTTTGAAGATTGTGACGCAGTTTGACAGTCTATTCTGGCTATCATTAGATAATTTTGCACAGTTTAAGAAGAATCTGTGGGAATTATATGAGTAAAGACTATCTTAATTTACCCTCCGACTTCCATGTACCCTTCCTTATCTTAGTAAAATCGTCTAATAATAACTGGGAAAAAGGAAAGAAATGCGTGTTGGATCTTGAAAGGGATAATTTGATCATTATGCAAAATCATAATGAATCCTGGTTCTTAAGGGGAGGTTTTTAGTTTCTTCCCTAGACCTCCATCAAGCTTAAATTACACCTCTTAGACCCCCTTTTCAAGATAAATTTGTACATTTTGCGGTAGAAAAATTACCCGGCCGAAGGCCGGTTCCACTTAGATTACAGGCTCGCTATCGCTCGCCAGGAAAAAATAGACACCTACAAGGCACGAAAGGTCTTTATATTGACAGAAATGGGGCGAAAGTTATAAAAATCGCCAAACTAATAGGGCGAACGTCTTAAAATCTCAAAAAGCAACGGGGCTAAACAGGAGGGAGAAAGGGGTCCAGCAAAAAATCCCTCAGGTGGAAATCTGCCCTTGACGTTATCAGTGGAGTGCTGCTTGCGAGTTGACAGGGATAAATGATTCACCCTGTTTTATGGAGGTGGTCATCAGATAATAGGTGACTCTTTTGTATACATGTTCTTGATAATATGTGACTCTTTTGTATACATGTTCTTGATATGTGACTCTTTTGTAAACATGTTCTTGATAATATGTGACTCTTTTGTATACTTGTTCTTGATAATATGTGACTCTTTTGTATACATGTTCTTGATAATTTGTGACTCTTGTATACATGTTCTTGATAATATGTGACTCTTTTGTATACATGTTCTTGATATGTGACTCTTTTGTAAACATGTTCTTGATAATATGTGACTCTTTTGTATACATGTTCTTGATAATGTGTGACTCTTGTATACATGTTCTTGATAATATGTGACTCTTTTGTATACATGTTCTTGATAATGTGTGACTCTTGTATACATGTTCTTGATAATATGTGACTCTTTTGTATACATGTTCTTGATAATATGTGTCTCTTTTGTATACATGTTCTTGATAATATGATGTGACTCTTTTGTATACAATGCATGTTCTTGATAATATGTGACTCTTTTGTATACATGTTCTTGATAATATGATGTGACTCTTTTGTATACATGTTCTTGATAATATGTAACTCTTTTGTATACATGTTCTTGATAATATGTAACTCTTTTGTATACATGTTCTTGATAATATGATGTGACTCTTTTGTATACATGTTCTTGATAATATGTGACTCTTTTGTATACATGTTCTTGATAATATGTAACTCTTGTATACATGTTCTTGATAATATGTAACTCTTTTGTATACATGTTCTTGATAATATGTAACTCTTTTGTATACATGTTCTTGATAATATGTAACTCTTTTGTATACATGTTCTTGATAATATGTAACTCTTTTATATACATGTTCTTGATAATATGTAACTCTTTTGTATACATGTTCTTGATAATATGATGTGACTCTTTTGTATACATGTTCTTGATAATATGCAACTCTTTTGTATACATGTTCTTGATAATATGATGTGACTCTTTTGTATACATGTTCTTGATAATATGTGACTCTTTTGTATACATGTTCTTGATAATATGTAACTCTTGTATACATGTTCTTGATAATATGTAACTCTTTTGTATACATGTTCTTGATAATATGTAACTCTTTTGTATACATGTTCTTGATAATATGTAACTCTTTTATATACATGTTCTTGATAATGTGTGACTCTTTTATATACATGTTCTTGATAATAGGTGACTCTTTTGTATACATGTTCTTGATAATATGTGACTCTTTTGTATACATGTTCTTGATAATATGATGTGACTCTTTTGTATACATGTTCTTGATAATAGGTGACTTTTGTATACATGTTCTTATCACATTGCACCTAGAAATATTTAAATTAGAGAAGAAGTAAAAGGGAAGGTAAGGAAAGACGAGTAGAGAAATGAAGGATGGGAAATGATAAGAAGATAATAAGGAAAGAAATGGTGAAGAAGAGGGAGAGAGGTAATAGGAAGGAATAAGGAAGGCAAGGAGAGAAGGAAGGACTGGTAATGGAAGGAAGGAGGGGTGACAATGAGTGAAGAAACGAAGGAAGGAGAGAGAGAGAGATAAAGAGAGAGAGAGAGGTGAAAATCGATGCAAGGAGTGGAAATAAGACACTGTGGACTATTGGTTATGTGAATGAGAGAGAGAGAGAGAGAGAGTGTGAGTGAGAGAGTTAGAGTGAGAGAGAGAGAGCATTTGATGAGACAGACATAAGACATAATAAAGTAGGTGCTAATGCTGTGGTCATTAAGAGAGAGAGAGAGAGAGAGAGAGAGAGAGAGAGATTGAGAGGGGGGAGGGGGGGGGGGAGGAAATAGACTAGCATTGACGTCTTCACATTCCATTCAGCCACACTCCAGTATCATGCAACTCTCTCTCTCTCTCTCTCTATCTATATACTGTATCTATATATCTATCTCGTATTTCCACATTGTTCAAATATATTATCATAGTGTTACCATAATTGTCTATATTACTACCGGCGACGTTTTTTAATTTTTTTTTAATTGCTGATATATTTAGACGATATATTGCAGTTTAAGAAGGATCTGAGGTAGTAAAAAGGGTAAAGTGGGATAGTTTGAAGTATGTTAACTTTTGGAGGCCCTTTATTAATTTAATAGAATCGTTTAACAGTAGCCAGAAAAAAAGTTCAAAGGACGGCACCAGTACTAACACGGTTAATGGTAATAATAATAGTTAATAGGTCACATATCTACGTCTTAAATGTTCTTGCATAATAAACGTTTTAGCAGAGTCATTGGTGTATTCATGACCATTTTTTTTTTTTTTTTTTTTTTTTCCCTATATTCCAACTACTCCCTCTCGGGCATAGGCTGATAGCCTTTACACTCTACCGCTGAACACGGTGAGGCCCGTGAGGTCTTGTTCCAGTCTAGGGAGTGAGACATGCAAAGCACCTATTCACGGCTCGAACCCAACTCCATCTCTGAAGCTGCTTCGCCTCTGCGCTTCACAGTCTCACTCCCCAGGCTCGGACCCTCACTCTCAGAACGCCACCTATTGAGCAATTAACTCACTAGGCATTGCCCTAGGCATTGCCCCCCTGTAGCATATTTTGAATATGGGAATATTCATACAGTGCTATTTAATCAGGGAACAATGAGGGTATTTTGTTTTGGCATTTCGGTGTGCTGTGGTAATGCACTGAAACTAGGTACAGCACAAATTCCATCCCAATAATATTTTCCCATTGACATATTGGGATTCGAACCCGGGTCCATTGGATTACCAGTCCAGTGGCAAGACCACTCTGCCACACCTCCTGAACCTCCTGAACCTCTGAACCAATTTCACTGCTATACTATAGTCCGTTCATTCTAGGTTGGGGCAGAAATCGTAACCCCTAACCTCTCATAACTCAAAAAGGACTAGAGTAATCGAGCTAATATTTCTACCAAACCGGAAGAATTGGCTAGGGAATATGTGTATAAATTGACGGCTCATTTGCGCTAGCCCCTTTTAAGTTACAGAGGTTAGAGGTTACGATTTCTGCCCAACCTAGAATGAACGGACTATAGTTGTTTCTTGTGTAGTCGCTCTTATTCTTAACCCTCAGAAGATACCAGGACGTATTTCTTTTCTGGTTTCTGGCTATTATTAGACGATTTTATTCAGATTAGGAACGGTATGTGGAAGTCAGAGGGTTAATTGAGATAATCTTTACCCTTATAATTCTCACAGATCCTTCCTAAGCTGTGTAAAATCGCTTAAAGGTAGCCATAATGAACTGTCATAATGCGTCATAATCTTCTAAGGGTTAAATATGCATTACAATAAGTCCCCGGACAGCTAAAGTTCTATAAGTTTGATATATTTTTTTTTTATAATCATGAATATACAATTATATAATCGGGTCATTGTTTCAAAAATGTATTCATGTAAATATCATTATGAACACAATATTCTAAACAGGTATTTCATGTAGTTTGTGGTTTGCAGGCGGTCGAATATTTGCTGAGTAATCTGAACAAGTACAGTACAAGTAGAGGTGTGTGTAATTATATATATATTGAAATAGTAATCGTTATACCAGAATTTGTGTTGTAGAAGCTGCCTCGATAGCGACTAAAATAATACAGATATAGGTATTTATTTCGTTCTCAGAGTTCATGTAGCGTATTATAAAACCGGGTCAATATTTCGTGGACACCCTGTATAATAACTGTAGAAGTATGGATCCATAAACATCTGTACTGTGTGTGTGTGTGTGTGTGTGTGTTGTTGTTGTTGTTGAGAGAGAGAGAGAGAGAGAGAGAGAGAGAGAGAGAGAGAGAGAGAGAAAGTGAGTGAGGGAGAGGGAGGGGAAGGTGGACTGAGTGATGTAATTTTGTAATGTCATGTAGCTTTCTAATTCCATGTGAGTTATGTTGTTGTTAAGTGTGTGTGTGTGTGTGTGTGTGTGTGTGTGTGTGTGAATTTTGGATTGAGTATAGTATTCTTTACATTCATAAATGCCCATGTAACTTCCTCTGTACGATGTGTTGTATTCTGGTAACGTCAATGTGATGAGAGAGAGATAGATAGATAGATAGGGGGAGAGAGAGAGAGAGAGAGAGAGAGAGAGAGAGAGAGAGAGAGAGAGAGAGAGAGCGAGCGAGAGCGAGAGATAAGAGAGGTGGGGGAGGGGGGGGGGGGGAAAGGGGGCAGGGTTCTCATTTACATACACTTGTTCTTATTTGGGTAATGGTATATCCTCCCTCCTCCTCCTCCTCCTCCTCCTACCCATCCTCCTCCTCCTACCCTATACCGTCTGTTGCACTTCTTTTATGTCCACCCTTGTAACGTCTCTCTCTCTCTCTCTCTCTCTCTCACACACACATATTAACGAGCTCTTAATACTGTTATTGATTAGAGAGAGCTTAGCGATTAAGAAATAATTTTTAAAGGCATGCATGCAGTTACTTTCTTGTTTCTAACTTTCTATAAATGCCTTCACATAATGTCCAAAACATGCAAACGTTATCATGTTTAACCACTAAACACACACACGCACACACACACACACACACACAAACTATACTTGGTTTCATTTCATCTTGCGGTAAATTGAATCCCTTAACAGCTAATTTCTTGATATTTAATGATATAATATGAAACTACTCCGTTTCTCCATCATATTAGGACCAAGTTTATATAATTAACATCATATTTCACTACAAAATCTACAATTTGACTGAGATATTTTGATAAGAACTTTGCAATTTACCGTCAGTTGAAAAGAAACAGACTGTAACCATCTTTCTTCCACGGCCACATGTTGGAGGGTGGAGAGAGAGCCTTCTGTTATACCTTTCTTTTCTTTCACTTTTATTCCTGGATTTACTGTCTGCTAGAAGGAATGATCTCGTTATTGCACACGTGTATATCTATAGGCAGCTTCCTGTACCATAGGTTCATCCGATTTTTGTTAGCGGGTGATGGGTAGATAGACAGACAGACACAGATAGTTAAATAGATTACCAAATAGATTGATTTATAGACAGAGAGACATATAGATAGACATATAGATAGATAGAAAGACAGATAGCTAGATAGATAGATAAATAGAGAAACAGATAAATACATGGATAAACATATAGATAACAATATACCTACATGAGAAGAGAGATAAAGTCAGACAGGTAGATAGGAATATATCCGAGGTAGTCCAAAACACACAGATGGATTAACGCTGAGATTACCAGAGAAACCAGTGTAGGGTCGCGATAAAGCACAAACACACAACAGTCACGCACACAGACGTTCACACACACACGGACTCTCTCTCATACACATACTGTATATACGCACACTGCGCACACGCCTACATGTAGCTGTATATAAGAAAAACAAACACACATACACATAGGTGATACACAAAAAAAACCCACACGGTGGCCGAGCGCGCTTAGTACTCTGTATTGGGAGCGCTAGCTCTGGTGTCGGGGGTTCAATCCCAGGCGCCGGCAGGGGAAGTTCTCTCAAAAACTTTCCCTGGCCGTGAAGGCAAGATCTGGGCGGATCGTCTCGGGTGACCCACAAAGTCTCCTGCGCCCTGTAGGCGCTCTCGTTAGCTGCCAGGATCAGTCTGTTGATCCATTAGGATAAGATCTAGGTTAAGTCTGTGTATTTTCAGCCCCATTGGCTGCCGGCTTGAAATTAACCGATTATTATTATTATTATTATTATATTCATGGACTAGACACACACACACACACACACTCACTAACCCCTTTCTGGTCACTCTTTAATTACACACAAAATCTTTCTCACGCTGCTCCATATCTATCTATTTATCTATTTACCTACCTAGCTCAAATTTCTTTGTCGTCTTATCTCTTGTTGTATTGATTTATCTATCTATATTTCTGTCTATTCAGTTTATCTCTTACCAATGCCTGTCTGTTATTGTATATAATATATACAACATATATATATATATATATATATATATATATATATATATATATATATATATTAACCCCTTCAGTACGATTGCGCCGATATTACCGTTTATTCCGGCTAACCTTAGACGATTTTGATAGTATATAATGATCAAGGCAATTAAGATGGTTCATGGAGATAATATTTACCCTTTCCGAGTCCTAGTGGTAGAATATAAGCTAAAGAAAATTGTCTATTACTAAACATAATATAAAATATATGATGTAATTTGTGCTGAAAGGGTTAATTAATAGTATACCAGACCGTGCTACACTATGCACATATATATTTGATTTTCTAGACTAGCGTATCCCTGGGATGGATCGCAAAGTCTTATAAAAACTCTTGTAACCATGGAGTGTAAATAGTGGTTTCTTTAATTACCAGTTGACTAACCAGATGAGTTATTCACTGCATAAGAAACTACTCTCTTAATTCAATCATGCGCATTATATTGCTATGTATAAAGATCACTGAGAGGAACAGAACTTATGTGGGCAACTGTAAATTATAGCTCCATGCTTGTAGCTCCCCCTTTCTCTCTCTCTCTCTCTCTCACTCACTCTCACTCTCTCTCTCATACACACACAAACAAACATACACACATACTCCCCCCCCCACCTTTCCCCTTCTTCTAATGCCATTCACAATCTCTTTCCACATCAAGTATGTCCCCGGAATGGACTGCAAGGTTTCCGAGATACTAAGTATCCATTGTAGCTCCTTATAACTCCCCCACCCCCCCTTCCTCTTCTCCTTCCCCTAACCCCCTCACCACCTCTTGCTCCCCTATCCCCTTCCCCTAACCCCCCTCACCACCTCTTGTTCCAATAACCCCTCCCCCCCCTAACACCCTCACCACCTCTTGTTCCAATAACCCCTCCCCCCCTAACACCCTCACCACCTCTTGTTCCAATAACCCCTCCCCCCCTCTTGTTCCAATAACCCCTCCCCCCCCTAACACCCTCACCACCTCTTGTTCCAATAACCCCTCCCCCCCTAACACCCTCACCACCTCTTGTTCCAATAACCCCTCCCCCCCCTAACACCCTCACCACCTCTTGTTCCAATAACCCCTCCCCCCTTTCTCCTGTCCCCCTAACACCCTCACCACCTCTTGTTCCAATAACCCCTCCCCCCTTTCTCCTGCCCCCCTAACACCCTCACCACCTCTTGTCCCCCTCCCCCCTCACCACCTCTTGTTCCTATAACCCTCCCCCCCCCCCTTCTCCTGCCCCCTAACACCCTCTCCCCCTCACCACCTCTTGTTCCAATAACCCCTCCCCCCCTCCCCCCTCCCCACCTCTTGTTCCTATAACCCCTCCCCCCCCTTCTCCTGCCCCCCTAACACCCTCTCCCCCTCACCACCTCTTGTTCCAATAACCCCTCCCCCCTCACCACCTCTTGTTCCTATAACCCCTCCCCCCCCCCTTCTCCTGCCCCCCTAACACCCTCTCCCCCTCACCACCTCTTGTTCCAATAACCCCTCCCTCCCTCCCCCCTCACCACCTCTTGTTCCAATGACCCCTCCCCCCCCCTTCTCCTTCCCCCCTAACACCCTCACCACCTCTTGTCCCCCTCTCCCCCTCACCACCTCTTGTTCCAATAACCCCTCCCCCCCCCCTTCTCCTGCCCCCCTAACACCCTCACCACCTCTTGTTCCCACAAATCCTCCCCCCAAATGTTTTTCCCCCTTCCCTTGGCTTGTGAACGGTAAAGCACAAAGTTTAGTATAACCACAGTTTAACCAGTCAGCTAATTATATACCGTCTATCTCCACAGGGTATACTTGAGAGACCTTGGGTATACTCGAGGTCTGTTGGCAATACTGCAGAGTCTAGACATTGGGTATAAAGTATGCTCTAGAATCTAGAGCATACTTTATACCCAATGTCTAGACTCTGCATCTAGAGTCTAGATGTTGGCATTCTCTGTGTTGGGGATATTAAGGATTTTGGTATGCTTTAGATTTCGACATACAGTAGATTTTGATATGCTGTAGATTTTGATAATTTTCTACAACATATCTAATCGTGGTGAGTTCTCCTCAGGAAGAGTATAGGTATTTGATGTATACCTACTATCAAACACAAAGGCAAGACATACAATAGGTACAAAACAACAGGTAATTTTATACACAAAAGAATAACAAGTCGCACAGTAATACTACACAAATACATACAGTAGGTCAATCACAATACATAGGTCAATGACAATACATAGGTCAATCACAATACATAGGTCAATCACAATACATAGGTCAATCACAATACATAGGTCAATGACAATACATAGGTCAATCACAATACATAGGTCAATCACAATACATAGGTCAATCACAATACATAGGTCAACACAATACATAGGTCAATCACAATACATAGGTCAATCACAATACATAGGTCAATCACAATACATAGGTCAATCACAATACATAGGTCAACACAATACATAGGTCAATCACAATACATAGGTCAATCACAATACATAGGTCAATCACAATACATAGGTCAATCACAATACATAGGTCAATCACAATACATAGGTCAACACAATACATAGGTCAATGACAATACATAGGTCAATCACAATACATAGGTCAATCACAATACATAGGTCAATCACAATACATAGGTCAATCACAATACATAGGTCAACACAATACATAGGTCAATCACAATACATAGGTCAACACAATACATAGGTCAATGACAATACATAGGTCAATCACAATACATAGGTCAATCACAATACATAGGTCAATCACAATACATAGGTCAATCACAATACATAGGTCAACACAATACATAGGTCAATCACAATACATAGGTCAAACACAATACATAGGTCAATCACAATACATAGGTCAATCACAATACATAGGTCAATCACAATACATAGGTCAATCACAATATTACATTCACAAGAGAATAGCGTTTTCCGTTTAGTTAAGGGGAGGTATTTAGTTTGTTCCCTAGACCTCCATCAAGCTTAAAATTACACCCCCTTGAGTCCCTTTCAAGATAAATTTGTACATTTTTCGGTAGAAAAATATCCCGGCCGAAGGCCGGTTCTTCTTAAATTACAGGCTCGCTATCGCTCGCCAGGATAAAATAGACACCTGAATGGCACGAAAGGTCTTAATATGGGGTGAAAGTTCTTAAAATCGCTAAACTAATGGGGCAAACGTTTTATAATATCAAAAGCAATGGGGCTAAACATGAGGGAGAAAGGAGTCCAGAAAAAAATCCCTCAAGTGGATATCTCCCCTTAAGTTATAGCTGTATATGAAAATATACAAGTCCCAAGATTAATGGAATATCACTTTACTTTAGTTTAAGCCAAAAGTACAGTCACACGTTTTCCTTTTGGTACTGTACGTTCTCTAATTACCTGTACCTCTTCCATTCTTGCAATCATAAGGCTATCATAGTGCAGTTGGATATAAGTACATGCTTAGATTAATATCCAGTCTTCGAGAATGAATAATATATCGTGAGTTTGTGCTTAAACCTTTAACTGTCTTGATAGTGTAATAGTTGATGCGCTGAATTTCGGTGTGAGTATCCTAGGTTCGAATCCTTGGAGTACCACATGTATTAATTAATTTCAATAATTTAATTAATTAGGTTTATTTGTAAGTTAATTGGTGGGTTGGTGATAATATGAATGTAGGTATGCACTGCAGGTGGTTAGAGGTATGAATGTAGGTATGCACTGCAGGTGGTTAGAGGTATGTAGGTATGCACTGCAGGTGGTTAGAGGTATGAATGTAGGTATGCACTGCAGGTGGTTAGAGGTATGTAGGTATGCACTGCAGGTGGTTAGAGGTATGTAAACATGTGTGTGTGTTTATGGGTTCTGAGATCCGGCAAACAACTACTTTTAAGTAAGAAAAAGTATTTATGATATTTTAGTACTTCTGGAATGTTACTCTTATCATATTCGAGTTCGCTAATACAATAAATGCGAGATACACGTGGTCAAAGATGTTTATGCCTTTACTTAATTTAGGAGTTCTTTAGTTCAGCAAACTAAAATATTAAATCAAAGCAAAGATGAATGTATCTGCTATTCTTATACGCATGGAAATGGCAAAAAGGCTGTCTATAATAGTTATATCACAGAGTCGGAGTTTAGCGAAGTGAGTCTTCTTGGTACTTTTCATGAGTTCACGTTTTCTCTATATCTCTTGACGATATTTTCTATATTGGTTATATCATAGAAGAATATTTATTCCTAAGGGAATCCCTTAATATAAAAGTGTCTGGGAGCGGATGTTGAAGTACATTAAGTGTCTGGGAGCGGATGTTGAAGTACATTAAGTGTCTGGGAGCGGATGTTGAAGTACATTAAGTGTCTGGGAGCGGATGTTGAAGTACATTAAGTGTCTGGGAGCGGATGTTGAAGTACATTAAGTGTCTGGGAGCGGATGTGAAGTACATTAAGTGTCTGGGAGCGGATGTGAGTCCATAAGTGTCTGGGAGCGGATGTTGAAGTACATTAAGTGTCTGGGAGCGGATGTTGAAGTACATTAGGGCTCACTTTTTAATCTTCTATAATATTTCGAAGTAAAAAATAATCCTAAATTTATTTAAACAGGTCGGCGTGGGATACACAATTGGTTTGAGCGGGGGCTCGAATTCCGCGGTCTAATTCCTTTATCAATACCACAAGAGAAAGGCGACAGAGTTTGCCATCAACTTCCTAAGCTTAAATTATCTTACATGGCTTTGTTTACTATTTTAGAACACCATTTATGGCAAACCAAGACAACTGTGCAGTAGCAATCATGCTTTAACATGCCTTAGAATGTGATAACATGGAAAGGGATATTTCATGAGCTATGCTCTTTAAGCTGGGTTAGGTTACGTCAGACCAGGTTGATTACATTGCATATGATTGCATATATCATGAAGTTTGGATGAGTTCACGAAGAGTTCACGCACTGTTTATCTTTTACGGGAACGATCACGGTGACATTATGGCCGAACTACCGCAGCTTGGTGGGATAAAGTGCAACCCGGAAGTATCACACCCCATCTCTCCCCGATCCCTTTAATTACGGGTCACACAATCAAGTCCTACCGTCCCCGCATATCTACCGCATTCTCACGGTCCAGTCGGGGGTTGTGGTGGGTAGGGGGGGGGGGAGGCGGCGTCGTATGGCGGGGGAGGGAGGAGTATATGGACATTAATATGACAGGGACGCAGTAAAGTCGGATTCTCTGCTAATGAGGGCAGGTAAAGGTATAGACCAGGGCCAACACGAACTTACTTAACGGCATCTTTTCTTGGCATCTTTTATCGGCATCTCTCGTGTAGAACCTTTTGAATTATAATTGCATTATATTTCAGTCCATTCTACCGTCACTCAAATTGCCGATACTGATGAAAAAGGTTCAAAATGTTGCCATAAATAATAACGCCGATCGGCAGTTGCTAGACAAATTGTTTGCCCCTTTTCCCAGACATTTTTCGAAAGACAATTTATATTTTGGAAAAAAAAAAAAAAAATCACTCGTAACTTGCATTGGTACACCAACATCTATAATATATTCCTTATAAGCAGGTAACCCATATTGACCTCTATCCACTGTAGCTCAAAAAGGGCTAGAGCAGATAGGCTTTACATTTCCATACCTATCCCCTGGCTGACTCTTCCCAAATGTATCAGCTAGTACGGAGGCTTGCATTCTAGAAGATGCTATACCAGAATTGCCGAGAACGATTGCCACGCAAACTGCCTGTGTGACTCCACCGTTAATCACACTAATAATATCGGGGGGGGGGGGGAAGAAGTTTGGGATTCTCGGGGGTAATAATGAGCGCCAATAATTAGGGTCATTTGGCGGTAGTCGGAGAAGCAGCTGGAATTTGGCTGCATTTGTGTGATTGGACGGAGGCAGACAGGCAGGGGGAATTTGTGTGGGAACTGTTGGGGGGGGGGGGGGGGGTGAGTTCGGGGGTCGTAGCTGGGGGTAACCATTAACACTATTTGAAGGTATTATAATTAAGAGGAATGAACTAATGGGCCGAACGTCTTATAATTTCAAAACTAGTGGGGCGAAACATTAGGGAGAAGGGTGTCCAGAAAAATGGTCTGCCTGCCCTTAAGGGGAGGTTTTTAGTGTGTTTCCTAGACTTCCATCAAGCTTGAAATTACACTCCCTTGACCCCCTTTCAAGATAAATTTGCAAATTATTCGGTAGAAAAATGTCCCGGGCGAAGGCCGGTTCCTCTTAAATTACAGGCTCGCTATCGCTCGCCAGGAAAAAATCGAAACCTAAATGGGACGAAAGGTCTTAAAAGTGACATAAATGGGGTGAAACTTCTTAAAATCGCCAAACTAATGGGGCGAACGTCTTACAACTTCAAAAGCAATGGGGCTAAACATAAGGGAGAAAGGGGTAAAGACAAAAATCCCTCAAGTGGAAATCTGCCCTTAACTGTAGAGTACATTCGTCTTGGTGCAGTGAAGTAAGATGGACGCTTGGATAGAGAACATAGATAGAGAAGTGAGATGGACGCTTGGATAGAGAACATAGATAGAGAAGTGAGATGGACGCTTGGATAGAGAACATAGATAGAGAAGTGAGATGGACGCTTGGATAGAGAACATAGATAGAGAAGTGAGATGGACGCTTGGATAGAGAACATAGATAGAGAAGTGAGATGGACGCTTGGATAGAGAACATAGATAGAGAAGTGAGATGGACGCTTGGATAGAGAACATAGATAGAGAAGTGAGATGGACGCTTGGATAGAGAACATAGATAGAGAAGTGAGATGGACGCTTGGATAGAGAACATAGATAGAGAAGTGAGATGGACGCTTGGATAGAGAACATAGATAGAGAAGTGAGATGGACGCTTGGATAGAGAACATAGATAGAGAAGTGAGATGGACGCTTGGATAGAGAACATAGATAGAAGTGAGATGGACGCTTGGATAGAGAACATAGATAGAGAAGTGAGATGGACGCTTGGATAGAGAACATAGATAGAGAAGTGAGATGGACGCTTGGATAGAGAACATAGATAGAGAAGTGAGATGGACGCTTGGATAGAGAACATAGATAGAGAAGTGAGATGGACGCTTGGATAGAGAACATAGATAGAGAAGTGAGATGGACGCTTGGATAGAGAACATAGATAGAGAAGTGAGATGGACGCTTGGATAGAGAACATAGATAGAGAAGTGAGATGGACGCTTGGATAGAGAACGTAGATAGAGAAGTGAGATGGACGCTTGGATAGAGAACATAGATAGAGAAGTGAGATGGACGGTTGGATAGAGAACATATATAGAGAAGTGAGATGGACGGTTGGATAGAGAACATAGATAGAGAAGTGAGATGGACGGTTGGATAGAGAACATAGATAGAAAAGTAAGATGGACGCTTGGATAGAGAACATAGATAGAGAAGTGAGATGGACGCTTGGATAGAGAACATAGATAGAGAAGTGAGATGGACGCTTGGATAGAGAACATAGATAGAGAAGTGAGATGGACGCTTGGATAGAGAACATAGATAGAGAAGTGAGATGGACGCTTGGATAGAGAACATAGATAGAGAAGTGAGATGGACGCTTGGATAGAGAACATAGATAGAGAAGTGAGATGGACGCTTGGATAGAGAACATAGATAGAGAAGTGAGATGGACGCTTGGATAGAGAACATAGATAGAGAAGTGAGATGGACGCTTGGATAGAGAACATAGATAGAGAAGTGAGATGGACGCTTGGATAGAGAACATAGATAGATAAGTGAGATGGACGCTTGGATAGAGAACATAGATAGAGAAGTGAGATGGACGCTTGGATAGAGAACATAGATAGAGAAGTGAGATGGACGGTTGGATAGAGAATATAGATAGAGAAGTGAGATGGACGCTTGGATAGAGAACATAGATAGAGAAGTGAGATGGACGCTTGGATAGAGAACATAGATAGAGAAGTGAGATGGACGCTTGGATAGAGAACATAGATAGAGAAGTGAGATGGACGCTTGGATAGAGAACATAGATAGAGAAGTGAGATGGACGCTTGGATAGAGAACATAGATAGAGAAGTGAGATGGACGCTTGGATAGAGAACATAGATAGAGAAGTGAGATGGACGCTTGGATAGAGAACATAGATAGAGAAGTGAGATGGACGCTTGGATAGAGAACATAGATAGAGAAGTGAGATGGACGCTTGGATAGAGAACATAGATAGAGAAGTGAGATGGACGCTTGGATAGAGAACATAGATAGTGAAGTGAGATGGACGCTTGGATAGAGAACATAGATAGAGAAGTGAGATGGACGCTTGGATAGAGAACATAGATAGAGCAGTGAGATGGACGCTTGGATAGAGAACATAGATAGAGAAGTGAGATGGATGGTTGGATAGAGAACATATATAGAGAAGTGAGATGGACGCTTGGATAGAGAACATAGATAGAGAAGTGAGATGGACGCTTGGATAGAGAACATAGATAGAGAAGTGAGATGGACGCTTGGATAGAGAACATAGATAGAGAAGTGAGATGGACGCTTGGATAGAGAACATAGATAGAGAAGTGAGATGGACGCTTGGATAGAGAATAGATAGAGAAGTGAGATGGTGAGATGGACGCTTGGATAGAGAACATAGATAGAGAAGTGAGATGGACGCTTGGATAGAGAACATAGATAGAGAAGTGAGATGGACGCTTGGATAGAGAACATAGATAGGAAGTGAGATGGCTTGGATTGTGAAGATAGATAGAGAAGTGAGATGGACGCTTGGATAGAGAACATAGATAGAGAAGTGAGATGGACGCTTGGATAGAGAACATAGATAGAGAAGTGAGATGGACGCTTGGATAGAGAACATAGATAGAGAAGTGAGATGGCCGCTTGGATAGAGAACATAGATAGAGAAGTGAGATGGACGCTTGGATAGAGAACATAGATAGAGAAGTGAGATGGACGCTTGGATAGAGAACATAGATAGAGAAGTGAGATGGACGCTTGGATAGAGAACATAGATAGAGAAGTGAGATGGACGCTTGGATAGAGAACATAGATAGAGAAGTGAGATGGACGCTTGGATAGAGAACATAGATAGAGAAGTGAGATGGACGCTTGGATAGAGAACATAGATAGAGAAGTGAGAATGGACGCTTGGATAGAGAACATAGATAGAGAGTTGAGATGGACGCTTGGATAGAGAACATAGATAGAGAAGTGAGATGGACGCTTGGATAGAGAACATAGATAGAGAAGTGAGATGGACGCTTGGATAGAGAACATAGATAGAGAAGTGAGATGGACGCTTGGATAGAGAACATAGATAGAGAAGTGAGATGAGACGCTTGGATAGAGAACATAGATAGAGAAGTGAGATGGACGCTTGGATAGAGAACATAGATAGAGAAGTGAGATGGACGCTTGGATAGAGAACATAGATAGAGAAGTGAGATGGACGCTTGGATAGAGAACATAGATAGAGAAGTGAGATGGACGCTTGGATAGAGAACATAGATAGAGAAGTATGAGATGGACGCTTGGATAGAGAACATAGATAGAGAAGTGAGATGGACGCTTGGATATAGAGAACATAGATAGAGAAGTGAGATGGACGCTTGGATAGAGAACATAGATAGAGAAGTGAGATGGACGCTTGGATAGAGAACATAGATAGAGAAGTGAGATGGACGCTTGGATAGAGAACATAGATAGAGAAGTGAGATGGACGCTTGGATAGAGAACATAGATAGAGGAAGTGAGATGGACGCTTGATAGAGAACATAGATAGAGAATATGGAGATAGAGAACATAGATAGAGAAGTGAGATGGACGCTTGGATAGAGAACATAGATAGAGAAGTGAGATGGACGCTTGGATAGAGAACATAGATAGAGAAGTGAGATGGACGCTTGGATAGAGAACATAGATAGAGAAGTGAGATGGACGCTTGGATAGAGAGCATAGATAGAGAAGTAGAACGGTTGACAATGGAAAGCTATTAGGCTGGTGCAGGAATAACTAAACCTGGGTAGATAAGAGATAGAGATAGAAATAGAGATAAAGATAGATAAGGTTATACAGAATACCTACACGGGGGGGGGGGGGGTTGATGATACGTTGGTTAGCAGATAGAGCAGTACATTAGCTAAGCAAGTAGTGGAGCTTTGCAGAGATATTGGTAACGCTTTGAGTGAGATATAGAATGAACACGAATAATGCTGATGAAGTAGAGGGTTAAATAATGAAGCAGATATACACAACAAACTAGATAATATGAAAAAAGTTGAAGGTAGCCATTTGACAGAATCCTATACATAGACAAGGGATGACCTAGTGTTGTAGACCATCCCTTCATTATGCTAGTCAAACAAAAAAGAAAAGACCAAACCAGAACGACGACCACATCAGTCTAAGGAAAACAAAGATCAACAAATACAGGATCTACAAACAAACAGACCAACTCGAGACTATCAGTCAGCCTTTAACGGGATTTTTGTTTCTAGTTAACTCGCTAGACCTCCATCAATCTTAAAATTACACCCCCTAGACCCCCTTTCAAAATAAATGTGTACATTTTTCGATAGAAAAAATTTCCGGCCATAGGCCGGTTCCTCTTAAATTACAGGCTCGCTATCGGTCGCCAGGAAAAAAAATCGACACCTAAATGGGACGAAAGGTCTTGAAATTGACAGAAATTGGGCGAAAGTTATTAAAATCGCCAAATTAATGGGGCGCACGTCTTAAAATCTCAAAACCAATGGAGCTAAATATGAGCGAGATAGGGGTCCAGAAATTGTGTTATCAAGTGGAAATCTCCCCTTAAGCATACAGACAATGGGAAGCGGATGATATACGAAAACAAACACAAAATCTTAGTTTGGGGAGGTTACTACAGACGAACCACAATGAGGAGGAGAAGAGAAGCAAAATAATGGATGGTAGACACACCCACACACACACCCACACCCACACCCACATACACACCCACCCACCCACATACACACCCATCCACACACACACACGCAACATACACACCCACCCACACACACACACACCCAGCAACGATAATAGCATGCAGGTAGCGTGTGGTGAAGCAGTAAGATGGAGTAGCCGATAAGGAGGCGGCCTGTGGGGTGATAGAAGAGCAATAGGAAGGAAGGAATGGAAGTAATGGTGGTGGCCTGGGTGATGCTATATTATATGATAACAGTCCACCGCATCTACACAACCACATACTGTATATACGTACAACATACATACTGTATACAAGGGTGAGCGCTGGTACTATCCAGAGTGAGGTTTGACATCCTCTACCCAACCTTACCTGTTTCTGTCTGTCTCTTTCCTGTACTATTTTCCCTTCTAAGTGCTGGCGAGATCGCCCGATTGGGTGGCACTGCTAGGGGGGCTGCGGGCGGTCAAGGTGTATACAGATCTTGCTGGCGGTGGGGGCATTGGCCCAGGGATGCAAGCCCGTGGACAAGACTCTTCCCCGCTGCCCTCTCAGACACAAATTTATCTCAGCCTGGCCCTATTGGGGGCCCGAGCATCTGGAGCGCCTTCAGACTACCGGACTCGGGACTGTTCGGCCACACAGTCTGGGGAACTATAAAATCAACAACAACAACCTACATATACATACAAACTCACACATAAACGCAACCACCCCGTTACACAAACATACCGTAGACACACGCACACCTCGACACACACACACACACACACACACACACACACACGCACAGACCCCCCCCCCCCCCTCCCTACACACACACACACGTAAAGAAGGTAACATGCAGGGTGATATAGGAGACATATGATAGGAGAAAATGAAACTAATGATAGAGGTGTATACTGAATGGCAAGTAACCAACATACACATACATACACACGTAGAGGAGGTAACATAAAGGGTCATAAAAGTAGCAATATAAGAGGAGAAATGAGAGTTAACGGATTTTGTTTTGTTTTTCTATGTGATTGAGGGAGGCAAAAGGCAGAATTGCCTATAGCGAGTGCCACCCCCATAGTTGAAAGAGTGACAGGGCCAAAATCAAGGGACGATCAGGCCAAAATGCCTGGACACACGGATTTTGAAGCAATTTAAATCATAGGAAGAGGGAAAGACTGATTCTGGGAGAGAGTTCCAGAGCTCAGCTGTTGAGTAGAAGAAAGTTTGAGAATAACGTTTCACTCTTGGGTTGGAGAGTTGCACAGAGTAGGGGTGGGATTGAGTTGCAAGACGGGTACCACGTGCCCTACGTAAAGGAGGTGGTATGCACTGGGAAAGCTCTGAGGAACACTGATTATTATAGTAGCGATAGAATAGCGAGAGAGATGCAACATTGCGGCGGAGAGAGAGAGATTGCAGAGAGTTGGTGATTGGACGGGAGTTAATGATACGAAAGGCCTTCCTTTCAACTTTGTCTAGGAGAGCGGTGTGAGAGGAACCTCCCCACACATGTGAACAATACTCAATACAAGGAAGCACTATGCCCCTGTACAGAGCAAGAAGCTGTGCTGGGGAAAAGAACCCCCTAAGGCGGTTGAGTACACCCAGCTTCTGGGAGGCTGCCTTAGCAAGACTGGTAATATGGTCCTTCCAAATGAGAGCAGAAGAAAAAGAGACACCAAGAATATTGAGAGAAGATGAAGGGTTAATTTTTGTATTGTTGAAGAATAAGGGATATCCGCTGGGAGATCCTGACGGGTAGATAGATGGAGAAATTGGGTTTTGGAAGCATTAGAGGTAACAAGGTTTTCTCTGCCCCAAATGGAGATAGTATTTAGATCAGAATTTAAGAGTTCTATGGCTTCATTACGTTTGTCGTTAAGGGATTGCTGGCTGGGGTGTTCTGAAAAACTAATGGAGTAGTGTAAGGTTGAGTCGTCTGCGTATGAATGGATGGGAATTAAGGTACAGTTAAGGAGATCATTTATAAAAATTAGAAAGAGAATAGGAGATAGGACAGAGCCCTGAGGAACACCGGAGTTTATAGGGTGAGGAAGTGAACAATGGCCGTCCACAACCGTGGCTATGGAATGGCCGGAAAGGAAATTAGAGACAAAGGTACAGATGGAGGGATAGAAACCGAAGGAGGGTAGTTTAGAAATTAAAGATTTGTGCCAGACTCTATCAAAAGCTTTCGATATGTTTAGTGCAATAGAAAAAGTCTCACCGAAGTCCCGAAAGGAGGATGACCAAGAGTTAGTAAAATATGAAAGAAGATCACCAGTAGAGCGACCCTTAAGGAAGCCATACTGGCGATCTGAGAGCAGATTATGAGAAGAGAAATGCTTAAGAAATTTGTAAGCAAGAATAGTTTCAAAAACTTTAGAAAGACAAGAAATGAGAGCAATTGGACGATAGTTGGAGGGTTGAGAGCGGTCACCCTTCTTTGGGATAGGTTGAATGTGACCAAACTTCCAGCATGAAGGGAAGACGTTAGACTCTTAGAGGATAGACAGAGACGAAAGAGTTTGCCTAGGTAGGGAGTCAGCACGGAAGCACAGTTTTTGAGAACAACAGGAGGAACACTGTCCGAACCGTACGCCTTATTAGTGTTAAGCCCAGAGAGGGTATAAAGTACATCTTTAGAAGAGATTAGGATATTAGGCATAAGTAAGAGAGAGGAGGGTGGAGAGGGAGGAATAGCACCGGAATCATCCAAGGTGGAGTTACTAGCAAAAGTTTGAGCGAAGAGTTTAGCTTTGTCAGAGGAAGAAGTGATGGTTGTACCATCAGAGTGGGAAAGGGGAGGGAAAGATGAGGAAGAGAAATTGTTGGAGATGTTTTTGGCTAGATGCCAGAAAGCTTGGGAAGAGCTAGAGTTGGATAGTTCAGTGCATTTATTATTGATGAAAGAGTGTTTGGCAAGTCGGAGAACAGATTTGTCTTGATTCCGGGCAGAAACATAGGAAGTGAGAGTCTTGAGTTTTAAGGCGTCGGTACCGTTTGAATGCTTCCTCCTTATTGCGGACAGCAGTAGAACAGGCGTGAGTAAACCAAGATTTTTTAGTATTAGTCTGAGAGAAAGAGAATGGGATGTATGCTTCCATGCCCGATAGGATTACCTCGGTAATGCGTTCAGCACTCTCCGAGGGTCCTCGGCCACGGAAGCAGAAATCATTCCATGGGAAATCAAAGAAGTACTGCCGGAGAGCCTCCCAGTCGGCAGCGCCAAAGTGCCACAAGCGCCACCGGCTAGGAGGATCGGGTGGCCGTACTGGAGAGATAGGACAGGTGACAGAGATAAGTTTATGGTGTATACTGAATGACAAGAAACCAACATACACACATACATACACACACACACACACACACACGTAGAGGAAGTAACATAAAGGGTCATAAAAGTAGCAATATAAGAGGAGAAATGAGAGTTAACGGAGGTGTATACTGAATGACAAGAAACCAACACACACACACACACACACAGCCAAACACACACACACGCAGGCGAGCAGACTGACAGGAAAGCAAATGGGAGTATTAACGCACAAGAGGCGAACATTTGTATAGGCTTATATTTGCCCATTAGTTTTATTTCTTTCATCCACACCATAAGTAGGGGTAAGGGGTAAGTTTGCTCATCGTTGCCACTAGGAAATCTTGTATATGTAAAGTAGGAAGGTTTCAGGCATTATTAAGATGAAGGAAAATCATGCAGATCATTCATAAAGACTTCAAAACACGAAACCAAAGTTGTACGACAGCATACTACACGTCTCTTCTATCTTGGTACCTTAAATTCTTCGTATGGGGTGTGTGAGAGAGAGAGAGAGAGAGAGAGAGAGAGAGAGAGAGAGAGAGAGAGAGAGAGAGAGAGAGAGAGAGAGAGAGAGAGAGAGAGAGAGAGAGAGAGGTTAAGAGGTAAACAGGAAAGCAGAAAACAGGTTGAATGGCAGACAAAAACATGTCGAGGCAGATAGAAAAGAAAATTATGGGGTGAGCAGAAAGTTGAAAAGACAATTTAACAAATAGAAAAAAAGGCACAGCCAGTGGGAGAGGCGGACTATAGGTAGACAGGTACCGGTACACTCGGATGCCATAGTTTCTAGCCCACTCATTAATATTTGTGGACTCCACCTATTTTTAATTATGGAAGTATAACTCTGGACACGAATTTGAGAATATAATTTTCTGTACATCAACTACACAACTATATAATATACTATTTAGTGAGAAGCAAGTTCCATCCAAAAGTCAATCCAGATACATATAATTGCATAAAGAAAAACCTAAGGGGCCCATGAATTCTTATGAGTGGCCTAGAGACTATGGTATCCGAGTGTACATTGACATATAATGGGCATAATTGCACTCACACCCTCATCTGCTTAAAGGGGTATGTATTTTTTTGTTCTGGCCCCCCTTTTTCCATCATGCTTAGCCCCATTAAGGAGCTGTCGTGGTCTAACGGGCTAAGGTTCTAGCGCTATGTTGGTGACGACTAGCCGCGTGGGTTCGAATCTCGGCTATGCTACGACAGTTTCCAGTGCTATATAGCCTTCGTCGCTTAGTGCTGTAGAATTAATTACAGTTGGGGATATCCCCCAGATGAAATTAATTCATAAGGTTATTCAACCTTAGCCCCATTAGTTTTCAGATTTTAAGACGTTCGCCCCAATAGTTTAGTGATTTTAAGACCACCCCATTTCGTTATCAACTTTTAGACCTTTCGTGCCATTTAAGTGTATATTTTTTCCTGGCAAGCGATAGTAAGCCTGTGATTATGAAAAGATCCGGCCTTTGGCCGGGAAAATTTTCTATCGAAAAATGTATTTATTCTACCGAAAAATGTACAAATTTATCTTGAAGGGGATATTTTTTAAACTTAATGGAGGTCTAGCGAGGAAACTACACAAATATATGAATAATTAAATTAATAGACCCAAAAAATATCCACTACCATCTTAAGTTCTATAGCTGAGAAAGCCACGGTAAATGACACCTGCACACGCTGGGGTAGGTGCTACTCTTTCCATTTGCTTATAAACAAACAGCCTCGTTAGGATTACCTTATACATTGTTGCTGTTTGCATTCCTTTGTATGGTATGGAAGAACATTAGGCAGGAAGGCAGACACATAGGTTGGCTGTGGTTGACAAGAACAAGTTGAAATAAAAGCATGAAGACAAATGGACGTGACATTATACTATCTACTAATCTGCCTTGCCTGTATGTGTGCCTGTCTTGCCTTCCAGTATGTCTGCCTGTCCTGCCTTCCTGTAAGTGTGCCTGCCTGCCTTGCCTTCCAGTATGTCTGCCTGTCCTGCCTTCCTGTAAGTGTGCCTGCCTGCTTTGCCTTCCAGTATGTCTGCCTGTCCTGCCTTCCTGTAAGTGTGCCTGCCTGCCTTGCCTTCCAGTATGTCTGCCTGTCCTGCATGTGTGCCTGCCTGCCTGCCTTGCCTTCCAGTATGTCTGCCTGTCCTGCCTTCCTGTAAGTGTGCCTGCCTGCCTTGCCTTCCAGTATGTCTGCCTGTCCTGCCTTCCTTGCCTTCCAGTATGTCTGCCTGTCCTGCATGTGTGCCTGCCTGCCTGCCTTGCCTTCCAGTATGTCTGCCTGTCCTGCCTTCCTGTAAGTGTGCCTGCCTGCCTTGCCTTCCAGTATGTTTGCCTGTCCTGCCTTCCTGTAAGTGTGCCTGCCTGCATTGCCTTCCAGTATGTCTGCCTGTCCTGCCTTCCTGTATGTTTGCCTGTCTGCCTGCATTGCCTTCCAGTTTGTCTGCCTGTCCTGCCTTACTGTATGTCTGCCTGTCCTGCCTTCCTGTATGTTTGCCTGTCTGCCTGCATTGCCTTCCAGTTTGTCTGCCTGTCCTGCCTTCCTGTATGTTTGCCTGTCTGTCTGCATTGCCTTCCAGTTTGTCTGCCTGTCTTGCCTTCCTGTATGTTTGCCTGTCTGCCTGCATTGCCTTCCAGTATGTCTGCCTGTCCTGCCTTCCTGTATGTTTGCTTGTCTGCCTGCATTGCCTTCCAGTTTGTCTGCCTGTCCTGCCTTCCTGTATGTTTGCCTGTCTGTCTGCATTGCCTTCCAGTTTGTCTGCCTGTCTTGCCTTCCTGTATGTTTGCCTGTCTGCCTGCATTGCCTTCCAGTATGTCTGCCTGTCCTGCCTTCCTGTATGTTTGCCTGTCTGCCTGCATTGCCTTCCAGTTTGTCTGCCTGTCTTGCTTTACTGTATGTGTGCCTTCTTGCTTTCCTGTAAGTGTGCCTGCCTGCCTTGCCTTCCAGTATGTCTGCCTGTCCTGCCTTCCTGTATGTTTGCCTGTCTGCCTGCATTGCCTTCCAGTTTGTCTGCCTGTCTTGCCTTACTGTATGTGTGCCTTCTTGCCTTCCTGTAAGTGTGCCTGCCTGCCTTGCCTTCCAGTATGTCTGCCTGTCCTGCCTTCCTGTATGTTTGCCTGTCTGCCTGCATTGCCTTCCAGTTTGTCTGCCTGTTCTGCCTTACTGTAGTGTTCCTGTCTTGCCTTCCTGTATGTGTGCCTGCTTGCCTGCCCGCCTACCTGCCTGTCTATCTTTTCAGCTCTGCCTGAAGACACCACTCGGACTTTGAGAGGTGCTTGGGTTGCTCTCCCACCGCCTTCCTTCCTCGTTAACTCTTCCTCTCTCTCTCTCTCGTTATCTTCTCTTTCCCGTTTGTCTTTTCTCTCCTTCGTATTTATTCCTTGCTATGCCTTTCTTCTTCTCACCGTCTCCTCTTCCTCTTGTTCTTCTGTTTGACTTTGAGAGATGTTTATTGTTCTCTCCCTTTGTTTATCCTTCCTTCCTTGTTATCTCTTCATAGTTATTTATGTTTCCTTGTCTTTCTCTTTCTTGTTACATGTTTGTTCATCTTCTTTCTTCCTATTCGTTTTCTCTCCTTGTCCTTAGGCCGGTATCACACGAGTGCTTTTTCCCTCAACATTTATCCTCAACACTGCAGTGTCTGGCAATTTATGGGGTACAATTTTAGAATAATTCTGTCACCTAAATTAATCTACCATCAGGATAGTTTTCAGTACCAGTGTAAGATATCCTAGAATAAAAAAAAAAAAAAAAAAAAAAAAATATATATATATATATATATTATCAAATGTTAACGAAAATGTTCTCGTGTGAAACCTTCTAACCCCTTTAGCACGATAACACCTTTTTACCTTCGATTCTGGCTAAAATTAGACGAATTTATGCAGTTTAAAAATGTCCCATGTTATTCAGAGGGTCTATGGGGAGACTTACCCCTTTCGACCCTGAAGGTAGCATATAAGCTAAAGAGAATCGTCTAATGGTAACCAGGATATGAGGAAAGGTACGTTATCATGGTGAAGGGGTTAAGGGAGCCCACCTCGCATTTTTTTTCTCTTTCTCTCTGTGGCATATATTCATTCGGCCCCATTCAGCCTACTGTTTTAAGATGTTTACCCCCATCCAGGTGTCAATATTTTCCTGGCGAGTGGTAGCGAGCCAGCATATATATATATATTTGTTTTGACAGCAAGCTAAATTTGTACATTTTTCGATAGAAAAATTTCTCCGGCGAAGCCGGATTTCTCCATACAATGCTGGCTCGCTATCGCTCGCCAGGAAGAAATTGACACCTGGATGGAGATAAAAGTCTTAAAACAGTTGGCTGAATGGGGCTGAATGGATACAAGCCAGAGAATGAGCGAAAAGGAAAGAAAGATAAACAAAATCCTGTGACCCCCCTTAAGGCGTCATTATGGGTTTAGGAGCCGGTGTAGCAGGTTTGGTCCTTCAGTCATCCACCTCTATATACCTCCTTATAAGACTTTAGGAGCCGGTGTAGCAGGTTTGGTCCTTCAGTCATCCACCTCTATATACCTCCTTATAAGACTTTAGGAGCCGGTGTAGCAGGTTTGGTCCTTCAGTCATCCACCTCTATATACCTCCTTATAAGACTTTAGGAGCCGGTGTAGCAGGTTTGGTCCTTCAGTCATCCACCTCTATATACCTCCTTATAAGACTTTTAGGAGCCGGTGTAGCAGGTTTGGTCCTTCAGTCATCCACCTCTATATACCTCCTTATAAGACTTTTAGGAGCCGGTGTAGCAGGTTTGGTCCTTCAGTCATCCACCTCTATATACCTCCTTATAAGACTTTTAGGAGCCGGTGTAGCAGGTTTGGTCCTTCAGTCATCCACCTCTATATACCTCCTTATAAGACTTTAGGAGCCGGTGTAGCAGGTTTGGTCCTTCAGTCATCCACCTCTATATACCTCCTTATAAGACTTTTAGGAGCCGGTGTAGCAGGTTTGGTCCTTCAGTCATCCACCTCTATATACCTCCTTATAAGACTTTTAGGAGCCGGTGTAGCAGGTTTGGTCCTTCAGTCATCCACCATTATATACCTCCGTATAAGACTTTTTATTAGTTACATAATATTGTTAACCCCTTCTGTACTGGTGACATCTATTTATCTTTATATCTTGGCTACTATTTAACGATTTTATTCAGTTCGAAGAGGGCCTACAGCAATGGACAGGCTTCGAACTCTCTTAGGTCACCCTTTTTAATGTCACAGATCCTTCTTAAATTGCCAAAAAATCCTTTAAATATAACTAGAATACAATTAAACAGACGTCGCCGGTACAGAAGGGGTTAATGCAAATGTTATGTAAATAATGAACAGTATCATACCTAAGCTGGTCGTAGCATAATAATTACTTTGAGAAATAAACCACGACCATATGTTTTCATTAGTTTATTCAAGTACAATCGCGCTAATAAGTGATGTCTCGGCACCAATTATATTTTGATCAATAATTGGTATCAGCAATATTTACACATGATTTCTTCTTTTTGAGTGAGATATGCTAACATTTTCCTACACTTACCCGCCCCATTCAACATCTGACAGACATTAATACAGCACAGAGCAAGCCAAACGTAATGACAGCTGAGACATGCCTTATTAGCGCGATCGTACATTGGGGTTTGTAATGAATGATTATTAAGTAACACCCCGTTCTTAACATTAATCATCAATTACAAACCCCAATGTACTTGAATAAACTAATGAAAGCATCTGGTCCTCCCGGGATTCGACCTCGGGACACCACACCCAGAATGATTGATGTTAAGAACGGGGTGTTCCGTAATTTCGAGTCTAGTGGATCAATAGTATCATAATAGCCATGTAAAACATTGTCGTTTATGAAGGCACACTTAAGGGACCCCACCTCGCTTTGTTTTCTCTTTCTCTCCCTCTCTCTTTGGCTTGTATCCATTCGGCCCCATTCACCCTACTGTTTTAAGTCGTTTACCCCCATCCAGGTGTCAATATTTTCCTGGCGAGCGGTAGCGAGCCAGCATATATATATTTTTGTTTTGACAGCAAGCTAAATTTGTACATTTTTCGATAGAAAAGTGTCTCCGGCGAAGTCGGATTTCTCCATACAATGCTGGCTCGCTATCGCTCGCCAGGAAGAAATCGACACCTGGATGGGGATAAACGTCTTAAAACAGTTTGCTGAATGGGTTCGAATGGATACAAGCCAGGGAAAGAGAGAAAGGAGAGAAAGATAAAAAAAAAATCCGGTGACCTCCCTTAACCGCAATGACCAACCAGAGGGCCACACACGGTAGAGCGCATGCCTCCACCTACGCTGGCGGGTACTTTAACATTATTGACACAGGCATATATTTTCTTCTGGATCTCCACCTACATTGCCGATTTGCGAGTTTCGTTCTATAAGGAAGTTGGAGCTGTAGACATCGATATTTAGCAGAATTATCAGCTAAAAGACGGTCATAATACATATATAAATACATGCAAATAAATTGATCATACTTTTTATCCATCAGAAACCTACATTATTATCGCATTTCTCATAAATATCGATGTTCACGGCTCCAACTTCCTTATAGCCTGAAACTCGCAAGTGGTTCATTGAATCACTTCTTCCTTGGCGCATATTCTATCTGCCCACCAAATGTCGTGAAAAACTGGTTCATAATTTTGTGAGATACCTTTTTTACAGACAAACAAACTGAAGCGAAAACCTATCCTCCGTCCAATTGAATGACAGATGATAAAATTAACCCCTTCTGTACCGGCGACGTCCGTTTTCACTTTATTTTGGTTACTATTAGACGATTATATTCAGTTTAGGAAGCACGTCTACCAATTAAGAAGGCTACAGACTATCCCAATTAATCCTTTTAGCTGCCATACATCCTTCCTAAGCTACATACAATTGTCTAAATGTAGCTGAAATAAAATACAAAAGACGTCATCGGTACAGAAGGGGTTAAGGAAGAGTCGAGGATGGAAGGAAGGAAGGGAAGAATGAAGGAAGGAAGGAAGAGTCGAGGAAGGAAGGAAGGAAGGAAGGAAGGAAGGGAAGAAGGAAGGAAGGGAATAATGACTGAAGGAAGGAAGGAATGCAGGAAGGGAAGAATGACTGAAGGAAGGAAGGAAGGAAGGAAGGAAGGGAAGAATGACTGCAGGAAGGAAAGGTATGAGGACTAAGGAAGGTTCGGAATTAAGGAAGAGTCGAGGAAGGAAGGAAGGAAGGGAAGGAAAGGAAGAATGACTGAAGGAAGGAAAGGTATATGAGGACTAAGGAAGGTTCGGAATTAAGGAAGAGTCGAGGAAGGAAGGAAGGAAGGGAATAAAGGAAGAATGACTGAAGGAAGGAAGGAAAGAAGGAAGGAAGGGAATAATGACTGAAGGAAGGAAGGAAGCGAAGAATGACTGAAGGAAGGAAGGAAGGAAAGATGGAAAGGTATATGAGGACTAAGGAAGGTTCGGAATTAAGGAAGAGTCGAGGAAGGAAGGAAGGAAGGGAAGGAAAGGAAGAATGACTGAAGGAAGGAAGGAAGGGAAGAATGACTGAAGGAAGGAAGAAAAGAAGGAAGGAAGGGAAGAATGACTGAAGGAAGGAAGGAAGGGAAGAATGACTGAAGGAAGGAAGGAAAGAAGGAAGGAAGGGAAGAATGACTGAAGGAAGGAAGGGAAGAATGACTGAAGGAAGGAAGGAAAGAAGGAAGGGAAGAATGACTGAAGGAAGGAAGGAAAGAAGGAAGGAAGGGAAGAATGACTGAAGGAAGGAAGGAAAGAAGGAAGGAAGGGAAGAATGACTGAAGGAAGGAAGGAAAGAAGGAAGGAAGGGGAGAATGACTGAAGGAAGGAAGGAAAGAAGGGAAGAATGACTGAAGGAAGGAAGGAAAGAAGGAAGGAAGGGAAGAATGACTAAAGGAAGGAAGGAAAGAAGGAAGGAAGGGAAGAATGACTGAAGGAAGGAAGGAAGGGAAGAATGACTAAAGGAAGGACAGGTATGAGGACTAAGGAAGGTTCAGAATTAAGGAAGAGTCGAGGAAGGAAGGAAGGAAGGAAGGAAAGAAGGAAGGAAGGGAAGAATGACTGAAGGAAGGAAGGGAGGAATGAGTGAAGGAAGGACAGGTATATGAGGACTAAAGCGGGCATCACACTGGGCCAAATTCTCGTCAATCTCCAATCTCCGTTTCCAGCCAGTAGCGCCAGCAAATCCTATCACACACGCCAAGCGTCCTGGCTGCATTTAGTTCATTGTCTCCGACACCTCAACAACAACAATGGCCGACCTCTGCCGGACTTTGGGACTCTTCTCCAGGAAACCTGCTGCCCTATTACTATTAATTCTGCGTCTAAAACAATTAAAGGCTAAGAAGAAAAAACGTTTGTGGACTCGGAAATGGTTAGCAAGACGTGAGGAGCTAGGGGCTACCAGCAGACTGGCACAAGAGCTTGCCTTGGAAGATGTGGCAGGCTACCGACAGTGGATGCGGCTCAGCAGGCAACAATTTCTAGAAATTTTAGCAATGATTGAGCCAGCTATCAGCAAACAAGACACTAGGATGAGGAAGGCTGTAACAGCAGAAGCGAGGCTGTCAATCACATTGCGGTATATAGCTGCAGGTTAGCATGAACTTTACTTTAGTGGGTAGCCTAAGGCTTATAGTGTATTCGCTGTAGGCTAAGTAGGCGAGAAATCATGACCTCTATCCTCTGGGACTCATAAAGTGGTACAGCAAATTGGCTGTAAATTTCCACATCTAGGCCTAAGCTATTCCTTGACTGACTTCCCAAATTGTAGAAATCTTAGCTTGTTTACTCTAGCCCTTTTTGAGTTACAGAGGTTAGAAGTCATGATTTCTCGCCTACTTACACTGTAAAAAAAACAGTATATATATAGGCTAGGCTATATCCCTATGACGGCAGTAAACCTCTTATTAAGCCCCTTACTGGCAAAATTTATGCTAATTTCAAATAGGTTTATATGGGGCAAAGCCCCCTGGATGGATAACCTTTAAGGTATTGTGCAAGCACTTTTGTAGGCGGCGAGTGTTACTGCTACCATTACCTATATATATATATATATATATATATATATATATATACCGGTATATAGTATACAGTATAGATAGCTTTTGAAAGGGTAACTAATAGATTGAAACGCTGTCAACTCGCTAGTATATAGATATAAACACATAACTAGCAGTATGAAAAACTAATATAGCCTAAATTAGAAATTCCAAACACTAAGCAAAAATTGAGTAAACATTATGCTAGTCCAGGCAATGTTTGGCTATGAAATTTTATAAATAAATTACATTTGCTTACATTAGATGGCTTGGGTTTTGTTAAATAGGCCTACATAACTAATTATTTAACACAGTAATGAAGGCGTACTGTCATAGTTTTGTTTTGTAGGATCGCATTTACGTTCCCGCTAGGCCTAATTTGATTTTTTGTTTTCAAGGGCCACCTCTTATTTCCCCCCGGCTGGTAATATACATGATGATAATAAGTCATGAGGGGGTCTAAGCTACCCAACACCTATCCGTGGGATACAATTGTGGCCCCCCTCACTCCCCATGGCTTATTGTCATCATGTACATTACCAGCAGGGGGCAAATAAGAGCTTGTTAACCCATTATTTAAAAAAATAAATAAAAAGTCTTCACTCCCCACTTGCATTTTGATAATACATTTCCAACTCATTATGTTAGTCCTTATTTAGTAGATGTAGTCCACCACCCTAATGAAATATATTCATTTATTCCAGGAGAATCCCAGACATCTTTGGCACACAAGTTTCGAGTTAGCCAGAATCTGATATCCTCCATCATCCCTGAAGTCTGCACAGCCATCTACTATGCCCTGCAACCCCAGTACATGGTTGTGCCTTCACAAGAAGAGACCTGGAGAGCTGTTGCCCGAGGATTTGAAACCTTATGGCAGTTCCCAAAATGTATAGGGGCTTTGGATGGGAAACGAGTACTTGTACAGAAGCCATCAAATACTGGGTCTCAGTATTATGACTACAAAGGCCATTTCAGTATTATTTTAATGGCCCTTATAGACGCTGACTATAAGTTTCTGTATGTCGATGTCGGGAAAAACGGGCGTGCGAGTGATGCTGGGGTGTGGTCTAGATGCACGTTGTCGCCTGCACTCGAAAGCAACTCCCTTTCCATTCCACCCCCAGAGTCACTTCCCTTTTCAAACACGGAATCACCGTTCGTGATTGTGGGGGACGATGCCTTTCCACTTAAGACTTACTTAATGAAGCCATACCCCGGAGCACATCTACAGGACGAAGAACGGATCTCCAATTACTGGCTGTCTCGGGCTAGGAGAATATCAGAGAATGCTTTTGGCATCCTAGTCAGTAGGTTTCAAATTTACAGGCAGCCAATCTGTACTTCTCCTGAATGTGTAAAAAAAATAGTTTTGGCCACAGTAGTTCTCCATAACTATTTGAGGGTTAAGGGTAGGAGTGACTACTGTCCAATGGAGTTGCTCGATCGAGAGGATATTCCCAATCGAAGAGTAGTACCTGGGAACTATCATAATGTTGCTCGAGGAGGCCTGGAACCCATACAGGCTGTACCCCGACGACCATCGCAAGATGCCATGGAAGTTAGAAATAAATTGAAAACTCATTTCAACACCGTTGGTAGTGTATATTGGCAGAGGGATATGGCCTATTTACACTGACGGTACTGTACCATGCGTCACTTAGCTCTAGACCTACTAGTTCAGTATATTTTGATAGTACAAAAATTAAAGATGCCCTTAAATTCCTTGCTTTCAATACTTATGTTAGATTCGGGCCCTAAATTTCCAAACAAATATTAGCAATTCCTGTGGGTGGAAATGCTAGCCATTTAATTGCATATTTTTGCTAGTTGGCTTTAGAATTTAAATTTATATGTCTTAGTTGATAGTAGCAAGAAAAATTAAGCTCCCAGGAAATTGTGCACTTGCTAAATTGTTAAGTAATAACAATAGATAATATATCAATCATATTCTTAAATTGTAATCAACTCGCTAAACTAATTTATCAAAATTCAATCCCCCTCACACAAGGTAAGGTAAATTATGAAGCTAATATGATTTTGTACAATTTGTACTAAAATGGTTTGTGTAAATCTGTTATTACTTCTTCATATTTTGCAATTAGTGCGTTGGTATATGTGCAATTAGTTTGCTTGGGAAACTGATTAACTTGCTCAAGTAGTAATGTAGCCTACACCCTAGGTAGTAGTGATGTAGCCTACACCCTAGGCAGTAGTGATGTAGCCTACACCCTAGGTAGTAGTGATGTAGCCTACACCCTAGGTAGTAGATTATGTTTTTTTATTTCAAAATTTGATTTTAGTAATCGTTATTTGCACATAGCGATTTTGATGAGTTATTTTGCTTTTATCTTGTCTCGTCCCAGTTTAGGTCTTTATTTTGATTTTTTTTACATTATAATATACTTTTTTGTATGTAATTAAAACCACATAACCTTAACACATTTGTAATAATTTCCCTGTGTTATTCTTTTATACCATTTAAGACATTACATTAGAAAAGTTTGCTCATAGAACTCTTTAGTGTACAGTATTACTGTACTTCTTTTGATACACTCAGCCACTCCACATTTTAATGTAAAAAACATGCTGCCATTCTGAAAAACCTCATCTCCACATCTTTCAGTTTGGAGAGGTCCTCATAACTGTTACGGTAGGCTCAAATGTTAAGTAGCCACCCTCATATACTGCCTACCATACATTAACCTGGAAATACTTCAATAGTTTTCAGTTGGGTATCAAGAAAATTAAAACAAAAAATATTGTTTTTTATTGACAACAAATATGCAAGAATATTCTTATGTATGTGCGATCAGTTTACGTTGGAAACAAATTGACTTGCTCATGTAGTTGTGTAGCCTACACCCATGTGGTGGATTGTGTTTTTTTATTTTTATTTTTTTTATTATTAAGCGTTGTTTCCACCTAGCAATTTTGATTAGTTCTTTTGCATTTATCGTGTATCGTCCAAGTTTTAGTTTGTTTATTTTGCAAGTTTTACATTATAATTAGGTGTTTGGTGTTTCTTTCTGCACTAATGCAGACAAAAGTGCTAGTGTATCTTTCATGAAGCTTCTCTGGGCATCCGGGCTTAATCTTCGCATCTCTGCCACAATCATCACCCCCGCACCATACGCATAATCGTGCTCTCCTACCATGGCAGTCTTTACCGCTGCTATTAAGTCTTCGGTCTCGGTATCCTCGCTAGGATTCTGTAAAGCTCTTTTACGCTTTGTGTTTTTATTACTACCCAACTTTGGAGCTGTTCTTTTCAAGCTATTAGAGCTGGAAGATGTACTGGTAGTAGAAGTGTACCAATCCCTTTCGAGAGAACTACGAGAAGTACTTTTGCCGCTGTCCAAGTCATCATCTGAATCTTGGGCATCTATGCTGATGACCATGACATCATCGATAAACAGATCCGCATCATCATTTTCTTGCAAATCAGCCTGCAAGAAGAAATTACTTCATTAGAAAAGAACACCAGTAAAAAGATGCAACAGACTTATTTAATTATTACTACTGTTATAGAAACTTGTTTTGATTGTTGATATTCAGGACCTCAGCATCATTCCTTTGTACATTACTGTATCCTGAAATAATTATCATAATTGAAAATATAAACCATTTGATATGGAATCATTTTGATCATCGATGTTCAGGACCTCAGCATCATTCCTTTGTACATTACTGTATCCTGAAATAATTATCATAATTGAAAATATAAACCATTTGGTATGGAATCATTTTGATCATCGATGTTCAGGACCTCAGCATTATTCCTCTACACACTATCCTGAATGAAGGAATGCCTTTATTAGAAAAGAACACCACTAAAAAGATGGAACTGAACTTGTTTAATTATTACTATTGGTATAGAAACTTGTCTCGATTGTTGATATTCAGGACCACGGCATCATTCCTTTGTGCTTTACTGTATCCTGAAATAATTAGCATAATTGAAAATATAAACCATTTGGTATGGAATCATTTTGATCATTGATGTTCAGGACCTCGGCATTATTCCCCTACACACTATCCTGAATGAAGGAATGCCTTTATTAGAAAAGAACACCAGTAAAAAGATGTAACTGAACTTGTTTAATTATTGGTATAGAAACTTGTCTCGATTGTTGATATTCAGGACCACGGCATCATTCTCTTGTGCAGTATCCTGAAATAATTAGGCTATCATAATTGAAAATATAAACCATTTGGTATGGTATCATTTGACGACAGCATCATTGCCTTCCCTGAAAAACTTATAACTATGGTAATTCTACATAACTACAACTTCTCAATTACACAATTCCTGCCTTAACGATTAACATTCTTGCCAAATAGCGGTAGCAGCATATTTTTTAAGATTATAGAAAATGTACTTGGATACCCGATGTCACAAACATCATTACTTACCGGTACAGGTATTTCCGTATTGGGGGCCACTGCTGACGACAGATTGTCCGTGCTGTCCGTGTAATCCAATATCTCTTCAAGAAATGTGAGGAACTTGAATAGTTCCCATTTTGGAATGGTGTCCCCACCAGATCCACTTGGTTTGAGTTTGTTCTTCTCCCTCAAGTAGTAGTCCTTCAGACAACTAAAAAATTTCCGTATATGATCTTAAATGAGAACAATCAATATATAAATTTATTGTTAAACTGGTTACAGTCTACAATCACATCCACAGCCATTGTAATATATAGCCTACACTCCACATGCTTTTCACAAAACAATCTTACCCCGAACAAGCTAGACTCTAGAGAATACACTGAATTGCCTGTTTTCATTAGTTTTAGTCTTTAGAAATCATGAACAAATCAAAATCATATAGGCCTAGCCTAGGTAGACAAAAGGCCTAGGGGTTTAATTCTAGTTTCGGTTTCACAGAACACTCGTCAATTTCTGTGGCTTCTATATATTTGCCATAGCCTAGGCTGTACCGTACTTCATCCTATATATGTCAGTAACGGCGCAAATGGAATTAGGCTAACCTATAATTAATGTGAAAAAGTTAATATTTACCTCCTGTTATCCACAGCCAAAGCTGAAGATTGCGGAGTAAATACCGTAGTCCTAGACAATAATAATAGTTCTTATAGCTAGCGCATGCTAATAAGCCAGCTAAAGGATTGCCCAATAAGGCCGGTTAGGCGTCTTTCCATTGGGGTCCTGTACTACTGTACTACTCCCATCCCCTTGTTCATGAGGGACGATAACGTCTCGGTGCTTGTGAAAAACCTTACTGAGCCGAGCGTGTGCGCGATCCTGGGACCTTCTGGGTGGAAGTCCAAGACACTAGTCACTACACCAGCGAGACGCCTTTTTGTTCGGCGACCGTCAATCTTTTATTACTTTAATACTAAACCAGCAGGAATGTGGGGGCGGCAGCTCCCACCCATAATACTAGGATAGGTTAGGTAAGGTTGTTGGGTTAGGCTAATATTACCCCTTATTTTCGTCTTTTACCACGCAATTTCCCTGATCTTCATAAGTTCATAGGCCTAGCCCTCCTCACTAGTGGGGGCCGTTTTTTGTGTTTTAGATTGTTGGATAATGGGTAAATACTCATTTCCCCCAGTCCTTAGTATAAAATAAAATAAAAAAAACACTAGGCCTAGGCTATAGGCCTATTAAAGAAAAAAATAAATAAATAAATTCGCTGTGAAACCAAAACTAGAATTTTACCGGCCTAGGCCTAGCTAGGCTATATAAAAAAGTGCATAAATAAAACTAAATGATACAACACATTTATGTACATAATCTTACCTCCTGTCAAGTATGTCATTGTTGGAAAAACTCGGAGTTGCTGGGCGACCAATCCAAAGTAATGTCGTCTCAGGTTGAGTTTCTTGTACAAGTCACTTTTTGTATTCCACAGGACCGGATATTCCCTCACTACTTCAATTAAGGCTCCCTCAACATCTTTTGACCAAGACATCCTACAGGTAGCCATGATGATAGTTCTTGAATAGGGTAAAAAGGTGTCTATACACTGTACTATGGGTACACACGCCTGGGAACCACTGGGCACTGGCAATCGCGGCTATTTGGCTGCTAGTGGTATGGCTATTGTAGCCTATAATAATGTACCTAGTTTATGTCTATCAGCAGCTTTCCTCACTGTCAAAATATATAATTTTGCACCCAAATATACAATTCCACGTGACACTCTCGATATATCAGCCCAATTATAATTATGTGAAAAGGCCAGAGCACATCAGGGGTACGTTGCTAGTCACAATACGTAGCGCTACAATTCGACGCCGAAAATATATTGTCGCAACTAGGGTTATAACCAAAAACATAATAAAGAATACACATTTGGTTAACACATATTTGATTGCATCCACCTTTTCATGTAGCCAATTGTGTAATGCTTAGTATTTTCAATAAATTTCTAGTATTGCATTGTTCCATACCGTATTGAGGCTGACAATTTACCTCCATCAAAAACTGGAGCTTCCCACCCAGTGCGGGAAGCGTCCTAGCTCCATCAAATGGTGAGATTTGTGCTGGAGATTGACGGTAGCTCCACTTTTTGCTGAAGAATGACGATAATTGGCCCAGTGTGATACCCCCTTAAGGAAGGTTCAGGGGATAATGAACCGGATACACACTAACAGTTAAGGGGCAGGTAGTCGCTTTTTAGGGACTCCGCTCTCCCTCATGTTTACCATATTAGTTTGGAGATTTTAAGACGGTCGTTCCGTTATTTTGGTGATTTTGAGATTTTTCGCCTCATTTCTTTGTCAATACTAAGACCTTTCGTGCCATTTAGGTGTCGATTTTTTCCTGGCGAGCGAAAGCGAGCCTGTCATTTTAGAAGAAACCGGCCTTTGGCCGGAATTTTTTTCTAACGAAAATGTACAAACTTATCTTGAAAGGGGGTCTAGGAGGTGTTTTTTAAAGTTTGATGGAGGTCTAGCGAGGAAACTCAAACATAAATCAATAAATAAATATATAGACCCTAAAACCAAGTACTACCCCCTTACCTGTTACTACCCAGCCCCAACCTTCCTGCATTACTTACATCTCTACTTACTTGTTTACTTTGTTTACTTACATACCGGTACTTGTTGGCTTGTGCTTACTTAAGGGGAGGCAGACCGTTTTTCTGGACCCCCTTCTCCCTAATGTTTAGCCCCACTAGTTTTGAGATTATAAGACGTTCGGCCCATTAGTTTGGCGATTTTAACACCTTTCGCCCCATTTCGTTATCAGTGTTAAGACCTTTCGTGCCATTTAGGTGTCGATTATTTCCTGGCGAGCGATAGCGAGCCTGCAATATTAAGAGGAACCGGCCTTCGGCCGTGACATTATTCTACCGAAAAATGTACAAATTTTTCTTGAAAGGGGGTCTAGGGGGCGTTTTCTAAGCTTGATGGAGGTCTAGCGAGGAATCTCAAAAATAAATTAATACAAAAATATATACACCACAAACCAAGCACTACCCCCTTAACCCATACCGTACCGGTGTCGTCCTTTTCATTATATTGGGGCTAATATTAGACGATCTAATTCAGTTGAGGAAGAATGTCTACCCCTTCAAAGGCTATACAGACTATCTCAATGAATCCTTTTAGCTACCATATACTCTTCCTAATCTTCATAACATCGTCTAAATGTAGCTTAAATCAAATATATAATAAGTCACCGGTACTGAAAGACTTGTATGAATATGAGAAGGAATACAAGATAGCATAACATACCACTTACATACTTACAACCTACCTACAACATACATTCTACTTACCATTCATCTAGCTATCTACAACCTACCTACCTACCTACAACATACCTTCTACTTACCATTCATCTAGCTATCTACAACCTACCCACCTACCTACAACATACCTTCTACTTACCATTCATCTAGCTATCTACAACCTACCTACCTACCTACAACATACCTTCTACTTACCATTCATCTAGCTATCTACAACCTACCTACCTACCTACAACATACCTTCTACTTACCATTCATCTAGCTATCTATAACCTACCTACCTACCTACAACATACCTTCTACTTACCATTCATCTAGCTATCTACAACCTACCTACCTACAACATACCCGCTACTTACCATTAATCTAGCTATCTACAACCTACCTACCTACCTACAACATACCTTCTACTTACCATTCATCTAGCTATCTACAACCTACCTACAACCATTATACCTGCCTACAACATACCTTCTACTTACCATTCATCTAGCTATCTAGAACCTACCTACCTACCTACAACATACCTTCTACTTACAACTCAGCTAGCTATCTACAACCTACCTACCTACAACATACCTTCTACTTACAACTCAGCTAGCTATCTACAACCTACCTACCTACCTACAACATACCTTCTACTTACAACTCAGCTAGCTATCTACAACCATTATACCTACCTACAACATACCTTCTACTTACCATTCATCTAGCTATCTACAACCTACCCAACTACCTACAACCTACCTTCTACTTACCATTCATCTAGCTATCTACAACCTACCTACCTACCTACAACATACCTTCTACTTACCATTCATCTAGCTTTCTACAACCTACCTACAACATACCTTCTACTTACAACTCAGCTAGCTATCTACAACCTACCTACCTACCTACAACATACCTTCTACTTACAACTCAGCTAGCTATCTACAACCTACCTACAACATACCTTCTACTTACCATTCATCTAGCTATCTACATCCTACCTACCTACCTACAACATACCTTCTACTTACAACTCAGCTAGCTATCTACAACCTACCTACAACCATTATACCTACCTACAACATACCTTCTACTTACCATTCATCTAGCTATCTACAACCTACCTACCTACCTACAACATACCTTCTACTTACAATTACTTACCATTCATCTAGCTATCTACAACCAACCTACCTACCTACAACATACCTTCTACTTACAACTCAGCTAGCTATCTACAACCTACCTACAACCATTATACCTACCTACAACATACCTTCTACTTACCATTCATCTAGCTATCTATGACCTACCCACCTACATATTTACAACCTACCTACAACATACCTTCTACTTACCATTCATCTAGCTATCTACAACCTACCTACCTACCTACAACATACCTTCTACTTACAACTCAGCTAGCTATCTACAACCTACCTACAACCATTATACCTACCTACAACATACCTTCTACTTACCATTCATCTAGTTATCTACAACCTACCTACCTACCTACAACATACCTTCTACTTACCATTCTTCTAGCTATCTACAACCAACCTACCTACCTACAACATACCTTCTACTTACAACTCAGCTAGCTATCTACAACCTACCTACAACCATTATACCTACCTACAACATACCTTCTACTTACCATTCATCTAGCTATCTACAACCAACCTACCTACCTACAACATACCTTCTACTTACAACTCAGCTAGCTATCTACAACCTACCTACAACCATTATACCTACCTACAACATACCTTCTACTTACCATTCATCTAGCTATCTACAACCTACCTACCTACCTACAACATACCTTCTACTTACAACTCAGCTAGCTATCTACAACCTACCTACAACCATTATACCTACGTACAACATACCTTCAACTTACCATTCATCTAGCTATCTACAACCAACCTACCTACCTACAACATACCTTCTACTTACCATTCATATAGCTATCTACAACCTACCTACCTACCTACAACATACCTTCTACTTACCATTCATCTAGCTATATACAACCAACCTACCTACCTACAACATACCTTCTACTTACAACTCAGCTAGCTATCTACAACCTACCTACAACATACCTTCTACTTACCATTCATCTAGCTATCTATGACCTACCCACCTACATACTTACAACCTACCTACCTACCTACAACATACCTTCTACTTACCATTCATCTAGCTATCTACAACTTACCTACCTACAACATACCTTCTACTTACCATTCATCTAGTTATCTACAACCTACCTACCTACAACATACCTTCTACTTACCATTCATCTAGCTATCTACAACCTACCTACCTACCTACAACATACCTTCTACTTACCATTCATCAAGCTATCTACAACCTACCTACCTACCTACAACATACCTTCTACTTACCATTCATCTAGCTATCTACAACCTACCTACCTACCTACAACATACCTTCTACTTACCATTCATCTAGCTATCTACAACCTACCTACCTACAACATACCTTCTACTTACCATTCATCTATAGCTATCTACAACCTACCTACCTACCTACAACATACCTTCTACTTACCATTCATCTAGTTATCTACAACCTACCTACCTACCTACAACATACCTTCTACTTACCATTCTTCTAGCTATCTACAATCTACCTACCTACCTACCTACAACATACCTTCTACTTACCATTATTCTATAGCCATCTACAACCTACCTACCTACCTACAACATACCTTCTACTTACCATTCATCTAGCTATCTACAACCTACCTACCTACAACATACCTTCTACTTACCATTCATCTAGCTATCTACAACCTACCTACCTACAACATACCTTCTACTTACCATTCATTTTTTTTTTTTTTTTTTTTTTCTATATTCCAACTTACTTCCTCTCGGGCATAGGCTGAGAGCCTTAACATTCACCGCTTTACAATGAACAGTGAAGCCCGTGAGGTCTTGTTCCAGTCTAGGGAGTGAGACATATGAAGCACGTAGAGTACAACGAGCACCTGCCATCTTGCCTTCACATGAGGCACGGTGCTCACTCATGGCCCGAAACGACCCCATCTCTGAAGCCACCTCGTTCCCGTGCTTCACTGTCTCACCCCCTACACTCGGACTCTCACACTTACACACACACAACGCTACACAACGCATCTAGCTATCTACAACCTACCTACAACCATTATACCTACCTACAACATACCTTCTACTTACCATTCATCTAGCTATCTCTGACCTACCCCCCTACATACTTACAACCTACCTACCTACCTACAGCATACCTTCTACTTACCATTCATCTAGCTATCTACAACCTACCTACCTACAACATACCTTCTACTTACCATTCATCTAGCTATCTACAACCTACCTACCTACCTACAACATACCTTCTACTTACAACTCAGCTAGATATCTACAACCTACCTACTTACCTACAACATACCTTCTACTTACCATTCATCTAGCTATCTACAACCTACCTACAACATACCTTCTACTTACAACTCAGCTAGCTAGCTACAACCTACCTACCTACAACATACCTTCTACTTACCATTCATCTAGCTATCTACAACCTACCTACCTACAACATACCTTCTACTTACCATTCATCTAGCTATCCACAACCTACCTACCTACCTACAACATACCTTCTACTTACCATTCATCTAGTTATCTGCAACCTACCTACAACATACCTTCTACTTACCATTCATCTAGCTATCTACAACCTACCTACTTACCTACAACATACCTTCTACTTACCATTCATCTAGCTATCTACAACCTACCTACCTACCTACAACATACCTTCTACTTACAACTCAGCTAGCTATCTACAACCTACCTACAACCATTATACCTACCTAACATACCTTCTACTCACCATTCATCTAGCTATCTATAACCAACCTACCTACCTACAACATACCTTCTACTTACAACTCAGCTAGCTATCTACAACCTACCTACAACCATTATACCTACCTACAACATACCTTCTACTTACCATTCATCTAGCTATCTATGACCTACCTACCTACCTACAACATACCTTCTACTTACCATTCATCTAGCTATCTATGACCTACCAATCTACATACTTACAACCTACCTACCTACCTACAACATACCTTCTACTTACAATTAATCTAGCTATCTACAACCTACCTACCCAGTTACCTGCATCACCTACCTACAACCTACCTTCTACTTACCATCCATCTAGCTATCAGCAACCTACCTTACTACTTACTTGCAACCTACCCACCTTCTTACAACTTACCCTACTACCTACATTCTACCCACCTACCATCTACCAACCCACAATTTACCTACAGCTTACCCACTACTTACCATGGCTTGCCTATCGAACTACTTACCCTCCTATCTAATTACCTACACACTAACAACCTACCTACGCCCTATCCAATCGCACTTACTATCGAATTGTATACAACCTACCTACACCCACCCACCAACATGCCCAATTCCAAAACAAATGATCCTTACTCTCATTACCACATACCTTACATACCTACCGAACCTACTTACCCTATTACCTTCTTACCTACTTACGCTTTTACCTACCTACACACTTACTCACAATCTACATACCCAGAGTCTATATCCAATAACATGCACACTTACTTTACTACCAACATCCTATACCTACTGTACACCTAACCTACCTACCTACCTACCAATCTACTTACAGCTGACTTACCAACCCACCCAACATGCCTATTTCCGAAAGAGATTACCCTTATTCCCATCACTACCACTTTCACCCCATACCATACCATACCTTACCTGCCTACCTACCTACTTACCTACCTGGCCTCCCACCTACTTACCCTTTTACCTACCTGCCTACCTGTCCAATTAGATACCTGCCCATCTACCAATTCCACCACTTACCACTTTACAAACAATTTAATTTTTTGAGACTGGAAAACTGAAGCCTACATACAGTAGAGGACACTGTGTTAAAGACCAGATAGTTTCGGTCCTTCTTGGAGCCCATCTGAAGAGGGCTCAACTGAGATTCTCGGTGGTCTTGGCTTAAACCTTTCAGAATACCATGACACATTACATTCTGGCTATCAGTAATTTTCTTTATACAGATTAGAATGCATCTGGCAACTTGGTTGATCCCGAGAACTTTCAGTCTTCTACTGTACTTCTCACTTCTCAGCTTGTTCTTCTGTCCAATTACTCTTCTTTCCTATTTTACTCTAGCCATCTGGTCTGGTCTGGTCTGGGTGACTTAAACGATTAATAGAAATATATTATACCACTTTGATTGTTGAGAGGTCCTTGTTAAACTGTACAAAATTGCTTAGTATTAGCAATACCACATGAACAAAGCAGCCATGTTATTGAAAGAGCTCTACAGGAGCCGAAAATGTCATGTCTTTACAATATAATAGTATTTTCTATAAAGGTTTAATCATTACGATGACGTCATTTTCATATTTACTGGATAACAATACACCAAATTATCTAGGTAAAGAATAGCGCATTGATGCCTCGTTTTCTTGAATATTAACAAATACAAAGCGATCTTATTAAACTTAGCAATTGCCTTTTGTAGTAGTGGTTACAAATCTATAGTACAGGCAAGGTCTCTCGTAGTACATGGCTAGCATCTCTTCTCTCCATGCCAATTACCCACATAATCACCACTCTCTCTCTCTCTCTCTTACACACACTCCCTCTCTCTATCTTACACACACACTCTTGCACACAATCTCTCTCTGTATATCTCACTCTCTCTCTCTCTCTCACTTCATCATCACCTGTCTTCCCTCCCCTACCAGCCACTACCCTTTTTTAACCCTTCTTCCCATTTTCATCACCTCCCCGCCCCTACTCCCCCTTCCCACCCCTTTTATCAGCGTCTCCATCTCCAGCTTTTATTCAACACACCCTCCTTTGCCTCTTTATCGTTGCTCTTTATTTATTACTTCATCCACCCGTATTCATTCATTTTGTGGTGCCCTTCATTCATTCATCTGTCCACTTTCTTCACCTGTACTCTCACCTGTTGCAAATACTTCCCACATAATTAATTAACGACATCTTACAATATTGTTCAGAGTATCGGAACACAAAACTACATTAAGTCAAATCAATTTATCATGTATCATAAATGTAAAATAGTTGTATGGGTAGTGATGGGTATTTTCCTGTACTATGAATCTGAAAGAAGTGCAATTGACACCCAACAAATGCTTCGCTTTTTCGATTCCCAGGTGTTTCGGATTCACAAAGTGGCTGGTTAGGGGAACGAACTTTTGTCGTTCATAGTACCTGTACAGGAAAATACATATAACCAATAATATGTTTTTATATTATAGGAAAATCCATATAGCCAATAATATGCTTTTATATTACATCCTACCAAATTAGGTATAATTATGTAAGTAGAAAGTATGAATAAATACGAGGATAAGAAACTTGCTCACGAAACCCCGAAAGTAAACTTAAAATGATGGTTCGGTTGAGATCAATTCAAATGAAGCTTCGAATAACAAACCCTCCAAGGCGGGAGAGGTCAGTTGCTTCTTGGCCACCGAGGCATTAACACGTAGAGTACCAGCGACGTGTGTTATACTTCTAGCTTTATTTATACGATATTATGCAGATTAGGAAGGATCTATTGTAGTTAAAAGGGTCGGTTGTGATAGGTTGAAGCCTAATTATTGATAGAGGTCCTTCCTAAGCTGAATACAATCTTCTAATAGTTGCTAGAATGCGATGAAAAGGACGTCCCTGGTATTGAATGGGTCAACACGAGTGGTGGAATTACACAAAAATTACCGGCTGCTAAAAGACTCGGTAAAAGACGGCTTTCTACGATCCAGGGCCGGTATTTATAAAAGAATTTAAACATTTCCCTAAAAGTAATTTTAACTAAAAGAAAATCCTTAAAAGTTATTCATAAAACATTTAAAAGCAGCTTTTAGTGGAAGCGTTAAGAAAGCTGCCACAACCGCTATTAATAGGTAAGCCTATACTTACTAATTGCATATACTAATTACTATAAAACATTAGGGTAATTATGCAATATTTTGTTATTGTGAAATCAATTATATATTGCTAAATTGAAAGGGTAATATATTTACCATACCAAAACAATTGCATACTCCGGTGTGGCAGCATCTGAGATAGTTGCCAAATTCGCGAGTTTACACAATTCGTAAAGTGGGGTAATTTCGGAAATTTTCCTAGTTTGTTTTTTACAATTTCTCCTGACTGTAAACACATTGTAGAGATTTAACTAGGTCAAGTGATGTGTAGTGATAATGCGCCGTGCGCCGTAATCCAGGAAGCCTCCTAAAATTATCTCCCATAATATCCTTATCCTTTTCCTAAATAATGTCCGAAGTATTCTTGAAAAGTATGGTAAAAGCGTTTCCATTGTATAATGGCAATGGCTAATTACATATTATCGCCAAAGTCCGAAGTTATGACCGCAGTCCGAAATCACCCCAGTTTACAGTAATTTGCGAAAAAATAGGGTGCAAATAGGCTACTTAAATTGGTCTCGGATGTTATGAAATAGGCATATCTTGTGACAATCGAAAGTAAAAGTAAAACTAGAGAAGCTGTTGAACAAGACATATCAAGTAATTATATTGAGGACTTAAGCTTTGAAAATGCCAGAACAATTTTTATGACAAGGACAAGAATGATAGAAGTAAAAGAAAACTTCAAAAACAAATATGAATCTAACCTATTGTGCGATATTTGTCAAAATGAAAATGAAAATCAAATGCACCTGTTCAACTATGAATCATACGAAGACCTATACAAAGATGTGAGAGGTAGGGACAACTTGAGGGAAATATTTGAACAAAATGAATTAAAAAGGGTAGCAGAGATTATAAGAACAGTTCTAAAAGGGAGGGAGACTATCGTTAATTTGAGAAAAGAAATATATAAGTAATATGAAAATGTTTAACAAATACAAATAACAATAAGGAAACAGCCATCGTTCATAGAACGAACTCCTGGATGGGAGAGTGCGCCAAAAACAACAAAAACAATCTAATATTATATGTTAGTCCTTCTGCACTCCTTTAATTTGGTCTATTTGTTAGTGTTCTTCCAACAAGTACAGTATAGGCGTTTGTCAACGAGGACGCTGGAACTATAGAGGTTGTGGGCGGAGGAGGGGATTTATCCAAGGTTAAGAGATTTAAGAACATAAGAACATAAGATTTTTTTTTTATCTCTTAACCTTGGATTTACCCATCTAAAAATAGAGAGACCGACCGCGGCAAAAAATGTAGTCGGACATATTATATACAGTATGAATCGAAATGTTTAAAGTAGGTTGATATATATTATATGGTCGTAGGTTACTTTCTAATATAGCTTATTCGTTGGAGAAAACACAGTGGATCACCTTTGAGTAGTATGATAGGCCTATTAATCCAATTGGTCTTTTTAACATGAAAATTCCTTGGCAGGGGGTGGCGGATTTGTTATTCAACCATCTTCATCGTCCTCTAAAAGTAACTTTTAAGCGCTAAAAGTCCCCAGGAGGGCTTTTAGTTTTCGCCGGGTTTAAAAGCTACTTTTAGCTGCTAAAAGTTTTTTTACCCAACTTTTACCTTTTAAAAGTGGCCGCCATCTTTAAAAGCTACTTTTAAGCCTAAAAGTGCTTTATAAATACCGCCCCAGGAGCCTCGCTGTCTAAGGATATGACGCATTTACGATCCAGGAGCCTCGCTGTCTAAGGATATGACGCTTTCCGATCCAGGATCCTCGCTGTCTAAGGATATGACGCTTTACGATCCAGGAGCCTCGCTGTCTAAGGATATCACGCATTTACGATCCAGGAGCCTCGCTGTCTAAGGATATGACGCTTTCCGATCCAGGAGCCTCGCTATCTAAGGATATGACGCTTTACGATCCAGGAGCCACGCTGTCTAAGGATATCACGCATTTTAGCAGTATATTTTGGCAATTACTACAAGATTTGATACAGCTTGGGAAAGATCTGTGGGAATTAGAACGGTGAAGACTATCTCAATCAACCTAATGACTTCCAAATACCCTTCCTAACCTGAATAGAATCGTCTAATAACAGCCAGAAAACCGAAAAGAAGTGCGTCATCGGTCCTCAGAGGGGTAAGTACCGTAATATAGGGTATTGGTGGCCAGTATAATTATATAGAGGGTTGCTTATACTTTGGGTTAGTATAATTATCTATATAGAGGGTTGCTTATACTTTGGGTTAGTATAATTATCTATAGAGGGTTGCTTATACTTTGGGTTAGTATAATTATCTATATAGAGGGTTGCTTATACTTTGGGTTAGTATAATTATCTATATAGAGGGTTGCTTATACTTTGGGTTAGTATAATTATCTATATAGAGGGTTGCTTATACTTTGGGTTAGTATAATTATCTACAGTATATAGAGGGTTGCTTATACTTTGGGTTAGTATAATTATCTATATAGAGGGTTGCTTATACTTTGGGTTAGTATAATTATCTATATAGAGGGTTGCTTATACTTTGGGTTAGTATAATTATCTATATAGAGGGTTGCTTATACTTTGGGTTAGTATAATTATCTACAGTATATAGAGGGTTGCTTATACTTTGGGTTAGTATAATTATCTATATAGAGGGTTGCTTATACTTTGGGTTAGTATAATTATCTATATAGAGGGTTGCTTATACTTTGGGTTGGTGGCGTTACGCGGCAACACAATTAATAATTCACCGTAAGTGTCCATGACTAGTCACTTTGAACAATTATTTTAGGGGGGATGGTTCACTTCTTGGTGGATTATTTAATGAATTTATTAGTTTTCTAGTTTCCTCCCTAGACCTCCATCAAGCTTAAAAATACCCCCCTCCCCCATGACCCTCCTTCAAGATATATTTGTACATTTTTCTATAAAACATTTCCGGCCGAAGGCCGATTCCTCTTAAATTGCAGACTCGTTATCGCTGGTAAGATTTTACGGTGTGACAGTTACAAGCCCCATCGATGTTTGTGTAGCCTATAGGTATGTTATATAATAGTCTTCAGTCCTATATATGTCCTTCCCGTCGCAAATGAATTATAAGGGAGATATAGGGTAAAACACTGAGTCTTGTCTGCATAATGACAAGTCCTGTGTTACGGGATTTCTGCTTTATAGATTTATTTTCCCTCCTACCTTACTCGGGGGACCTTACAGTTGCGCGATCCAGTGCTGCTTTGGTAATTGCGTACATTTTATTTTCCCTCTCCTATAACATTTTCAGAGTCCCCACTGCACAAAGCCACTGTCACTTTGTTTATGTTCTCTCTGCCGGATTACACTTTTCCCGCTATCCACGTATTACTTTTAGGTTAGGTTAGGTTAGGTTAGGTTAGGTTTCTTAGTTAGGTTCATGACAAGGGATCAGCTGGTAGGTATGGGATAAACTAGGGACACATTCTAGCTGGTAGGTAAGGGTTATTCTTGTATCCAACGTTCTAGGTTACGTTACTGTGTTTTTTTACTTCAAAAAATCGCTTAACCCGAGCCAAGTTTTGGCAAATGTTGGCTCGGGTTTTCAAATTTTGGGGTTTAATGGACATGAAAACTCGAGCCAAGTTTCAAAATTCAATTACTGTGTTTTTTTACTTTGAAAAATGCCCTCTATTTTTCCCCTTTTACCCCGCAATTTCCCTGATCTTAGTAGCCCTCCCCACTAGTGGGGGCCGTGTTTTTAGATTGTTGGATAATGGGTAAATACTCATTTGCGACAGTCCTTGGTATAAAACAACACTGTATATCAAAGAAAAAATGCAAAAAAACAAACAAACACACATTCTAAAACTCGTGACTGTCACACCGTATCAATTTACCTTATCGCTTGCCAGGAAAAAATAGACACCTAAATGACACGAAAAGTCTTAACATTGACAAAGAAATGGGGCAATAGGTCATAAAATCGCCAAACTAATGAGTCGAACGGCATAACATCTGAAAACTAATGGGGCTAAACATGAAGGAGGAGGACCAGAAAAACGACTTATCTCCCCTTAAGTGCTATTGATAATGAAGACAAACGTTATCTCCCCTTAAGTGCTATTGATAATGAAGACAAACGTTATGATAACTTAAGATTATGTAGGTAACCAAGAGATACATTTCGTTTCAGATGCGGTACTAATCCGGAGGAGTAGGAGTGATCTGATTGTATTCCTGGTGAGTATATGTGGCACAGTTAATCAGAATCTAATACTTTATAATTATGTTACTAATTGGGGGTAAGTTTCCGTCATTTGAGGGACGACTTGGGTGGTTGTTTCGCTCCATTAGTTCGGAGATTTTAAGAAGGTTCAACCCTGGTAACTAGCTTCACCTTTACTCTTATTTTCATATAATTGTCTTGCCTTCTACTTCTTTTATTAACCTTTTCAATCACACCTTTCATTCAAAACGCTCCTCCACCCACCTTCCTCATTCACTTCTTTCCTTTGTTTCTCTCCTCTGCCCCCCTTTTCTGTCACTGACCTGTCAGGTCAATATTTACGAGCCGCACCACAGCTGGGATCTCATTTCTAATGGTAGTTTTGGGTTCCTATCATTTTATGATAGGGTCAATGATAGGGTCAATGATAGGGTCAATATTTACGAGCCGCACCACAGCTGGGATCTCATATATAATGGTAGATTTGGGTTCCTATCAATTTATGATAGGGTCAATGATAGGGTCAATGATAGGGTCAATATTTACGAGCCGCACCACAGCTGGGATCTCATTTCTAATGGTAGTTTTGGGTTTCTATCATTTTATGATAGGGTCAATGATAGGGTCAGCTGGGATCTCATTTCTAATGGTAGTTTTGGGTTCCTATCATTTTATGATAGGGTCAATGATAGGGTCAATGATAGGGTCAATATTTACGAGCCGCACCACAGCTGGGATCTCATATCTAATGGTAGATTTGGGTTCCTATCATTTTATGATAGGGTCAATGATAGGGTCAATGATAGGGTCAATATTTACGAGCCGCACCACAGCTGGGATCTCATTTCTAATGGTAGTTTTGGGTTCCTATCATTTTATGATAGGGTCAATGATAGGGTCAGCTGGGATCTCATTTCTAATGGTAGTTTTGGGTTCCTATCATTTTATGATAGGGTCAATGATAGGGTCAATGATAGGGTCAATATTTACGAGCCGCACCACAGCTGGGATCTCATATCTAATGGTAGATTTGGGTTCCTATCATTTTATGATAGGGTCAATGATAGGGTCAATGATAGGGTCAATATTTACGAGCCGCACCACAGCTGGGATCTCATTTCTAATGGTAGTTTTGGGTTCCTATCATTTTATGATAGGGTCAATGATAGGGTCAGCTGGGATCTCATTTCTAATGGTAGTTTTGGGTTCCTATCATTTTATGATAGGGTCAATGATAGGGTCAATGATAGGGTCAATATTTACGAGCCGCACCACAGCTGGGATCTCATATCTAATGGTAGATTTGGGTTCCTATCATTTTATGATAGGGTCAATGATAGGGTCAATATTTACGAGCCGCACCACAGCTGGGATCTCATTTCTAATGGTAGTTTTGGGTTCCTATCATTTTATGCTTCATTGCTATATACTTTTTATCCAATTGTCACTCATGTCATCCCTTAAGTTGGATCCACAAAGTCCTTACCACTCAATCCTCCATCCACTTTCTTCCACCTAATTCCACCCCTTTTCAATTCCTTCATCCACATAATTATTCAACACACTCCTTTAACTCATTCTCGCCACGTATTTGTCACTCGCTTTCACATCTATCCATACCTTTCACTCCTGCGTTTTCTTTCAGTCAACTTGTCAGGCCTTCGTTAACTACCATCATCCTGTACTGCCTTTCTCACCCTTTTCCCATTTAGTTACTCCGGAAAATATTACCGAAACTACTAATTTTTCCATGGTTTTCCTTGTTGGGTTTATGTAGTTTTAATAATTATACAGTAGTTGAAATTAGTTTAGGTTAGGTTAGGTTAGGTTAGGTTGAAAATGTGTTTTTTTGTCTCCCATTATCGAACGTTCTTAACACACTCAGATGTAAGTAATTTTCAGAGAAAATATATATATATATTTTTTGCTTTGGGATACAGGATGGGTTGAGGGGGATCATTGCCTCCCCCCCCCCCCCATGAATGATTGAAATCAGCATCTATGTTGCCAGTAAGTGGCTTAATAAGAGTTTCACTGCCGTCAATAGGGAGAATTATAGGGAGAGTATTTTGTTTTTACAGTACTTTATATAGTGCACATACAATGTTTTTCCGGAGGTTGAAACATATTTTAATATGACCTTTGCAACATCCTTATTCTATAATAGCCTTCAGATATTGAGAACTAATTAGTGGTAGTTTCGTTAATAAGTACCGCCCTTTCAATCAGAAGACGACCTTTTTATATTGTATTCTATTTACCTCCCAGATTAGTTTAGCTTAGGAAGAATCTCTGTCAATCAACCGAGTAATCCTCCTGTAAGTGAGAAATCGTCTGGTGGAAGATAATATTAAGTTTATTGCCTGATTAAATAGTTTATAAAGGTGCTATGTAACAAGTTACATTCCAATATCTCTCCATACCTATTCCTTTCTACGTAACTACTCTTGCACCCGTTCAGTCAGCTTCGTTCCACCCTTTACCACAGGCCTAATCGTTAAGAATTTCATCCCCCTTCCTTCTACCTGTTCATCAACCTACATTCGTAATGAGATGAGAATGGTGAGATGGATGTGTGGGGCCAGGCTACAGGATAGAATAACAAATGTTGAGCTGAGGAGACGTTTAGGTATAAAGAGTATTAGCGAGGTGATGTGTACAAGTAGACTGGGATGGTATGGACATGTGGAGAGAATGGATGAACAAAATTGGGTGAAAAAATGCAGGTCTGTGATTGTGGAGGGAGCTGCACCAAGGGGTGGACCGAGGAAGACCTGGGATCGGACTATACGCGCCGATCTCAAATCCAAGAACTTGAAAAGTGAAGCAGCCCTTAACAGGGTTGCCTGGAACGCCGCCATTAGGACAAGAGACTGAAACTGCACTTATGTGTGGAACACTCAGTCTTAAAATGTTATGTATGTATGTATTCCACTGCTCTTCCATATCCACCCCTTTCTGCATATCTCATTCTTCCACCCTTTCATCAATTACCATCCCACCCTTCTATACATACTCAACACCTTCCAACTCCGTTTAAGTTTTTATTTATTTTTTTAGTTTGCTCCCTAGACTTCCTTCAAGCTTAAGAAAGCACCCAGAAGAAACCCTTTCGAGAAAAATGTGTACATATTTCGGTAGAACAAATGTCTCGTATACTACAGGCTCACTTTCGCTCGCCTGAAAAAATAGACACCTACAGTAAATGGCACAAAGATCTAAACATTGGCAAAGAAATGGGGCGCAAAGTCATAAAATCGGCAGACTAATGGGAGAAACGTCTTAAAATCTCAAAACAAATGGGGCTAAACATGAGGGAGATATGGTTCAGAAAACCCCCCTCAAAAGCTCCCCTTAATCACTACCTTCCAGCTCCCTTTAATTACTACCTTCCAGCTCCCTTTAATTAATCAACATTCATAGCATCCCTCGGGACCTTCATCTTTCACAGGCTTTCTCATTGCACATCACATTCCACTCTTCTCCCATAGGCCTACGTCGCATTCTATCCTCCCTGCCCATGCCTCCTTTCAACCCTTCCATCTACTTCTATTTCACCTACCATCCCATTAAGGGAAGATGAGTCGTATTTTGGTCTATTAATTCATATATTCCTGTTTTTCTTAGTTTCCTCGCTAGACCTCCATCTAGCTTAGAAAAACACCCCCTAGACCCCCCTTTCAAGATAAATGTTTACATTTTTCGGTAGAAAAATGTTTCGGCCGAATGCCGGTTCCTCTTAAAATTTCAGGCTCGCTATCGCTCGCCCGGAAATAATCGACAGCTAAATGGCACGAAAGGTCTTAAAATTGACAACGCAATGGAGCGAAAGGTGTTAAAATCGCCAAACTAATGGACCGAACGTCTTATAATCTCAAATCAAATGGGACTTAACACGAGGGAGAAAAGTGACCAGAAAAATACCCATCTCCCAGTAATGTATCCACCTCTCACCCTCTCCTTTTTCCAGACCCCCCCCCCCCCATCACTTCTTTTAACCTTTCATCTACTTCCATTGCACCTACCATCCCATTAACATCTACCCATTAACCCTCACCCCTTTCATCTACTTCCATTTCACCTACCATCCCATTAACATCTACCCATTAACCCTCACCCCTTTCAATCTACTTCCATTTCACCTACCATCCCATTAACCCTCACCCCTTTCATCTACTTCCATTTCACCTACCATCCCATTAACCCTCACCCATTTCATCTACTTCCATTTCACCTACCATCCCATTAACCCTCACCCCTTTCATCTACTTCCATTTCACCTACCATCCCATTAACATCTACCCATTAACCCTCACCCCTTTCATCTACTTCCATTTCACCTACCATCCCATTAATATCTACGCCCCCTTTATCCAACCCTCTCCTTTTTCCCATGGAGGTATATTATAGCTCCATGCTTATTCCCCAGCCCCCTCATCATTCCCTCACCATTACTATTACGCCCCCTTCCCCCACCCCCCACCCATCACTACACCCCCCTAGCCATTTACTTAGTGTCGTCATCAGGGTTATTACGAGTCTGGGTTTCGTCGTCGTGTTTGGGACTAATTGTTTGTTGTGGTTTTTGACGGTGAGAATGTTTGACCTTGTGTAGTCCACCCTCCTTGACGCCTTTCTATCTATGCTCTGTGTTTTTTCTTCCCAGCTGAAGATTAAGTGGCATATCCCCCATCTTGGTTTACTCGGCTATTGTGAACATTAAGTGGCATATCCCCCATCTTGGTTTACTCGGCTATTGTGAACATTAAGTGGCATATCCCCCATCTTGGTTTACTCGGCTATTGTGAACATTAAGTGGCATATCCCCCATCTTGGTTTACTCGGCTATTGTGAACATTAAGTGGCATATCCCCCATCTTGGTTTACTCGGCTATTGTGAACATTTTGTAGCGAAATATGTTGTTAAGGGGGGGTCACCGGCTTTTTTGTTTTTTTTATCTTTCTCTCCTTTTCCTGGCTTGTATCCATTCGGCCCCATTCAGCCAACTGTTTTAAGACGTTTATCCCCATCCAGGTGTCGATTTCTTCCTGTCGAGCGATAGCGAGCCAGCATTGTATGGAGAAATCCGGCTTGCCGGAGATTTGTTTTCTTCCGAAAAATGTACAAATTTAGCTTGCTGTCAAAATTAAAATATATATGCTGGCTCGCTACCGCTCGCCAGGAATATATTGACACCTGGATGGGGGTAAACGTCTTTAAAACAGTAGGCTGAATGGGGCCGAATGGATACAAGCCAAAAAGAGAGAGGGAGAGAAAGAGAAAAAAAGCGAGGTGGGCTCCCTTAAGTATCGAGAAATCAGCTGTTAAGGGATTCGATTTACTATCAGCTGGAAAACAAAGTAGACTATAGTATTCTGGCTATCATTAGACGACTCTATAGTTAATTTAGGAAGGCACTGAGCGAGTTAGAAGGTTAAGGGGAGACTGACCGTTTGTTTGGTCTATTAATTAATTTATTCATATATTTTTTTAGTTTCCTCCCTAGACCTCCATCAAGCTTAGAAAAATACCACCTAGACCCCCCTTCAAGAAAAACTTGTAAATTTTTCGGTAGAAAAATGTCTCGGCCGAAGGCTGGTCCCTCTTAAAATTGCAGGCTCGCTATCGCTCGCCAGGAAATAATCGACACCTAAATGGCAGGAAAGATCTTAAAATTGACAATTAAATGGGGCGAAAGGTGTTAAAATCGCCAAACTAATGAGCAGAACGTCTTATAATCTCAAAACTAGTGGGGCTAAACATGAGGGAGAAGGGGGTCCAGAAAAACAGTCTGCCTCCCCTTCATAGCTTGATATTACGGCTCTGGCTCTCGTCGTCGCCTTTAACCCCTTCTGTACCGGTGTCGTCCTCTTAACTCTATCCTGGCTATTATTAGGCGATTTTATTTATATTATAAAAAGACCTCCAGCAATGAAGAGGCTAATTACTCTCTTAACTCTTTTAACTAAGACAGATCCTTCTTAAACAATCTTCTAAAAATAGCTAGAAGAAAATGTAAAAGATGTCGCCAGTACATAAAGGGTTAAGCCTTGTTTGTGGTCTTGTGGGTTAGAGAATTTCATGTTTTTTTGTGTGTATCCCATATATTGCATAGTTAGCCCTCTTATTACGCTGATACTTTTATTTGATGGTTATTATGATACGGTTATATTCAATCATAGACTACAGTAGATCTGGCCTTGACACGAAAACGGAACTTTGCAGTAAGGGACCCAAAATCGGAAAACGAACCCTTAAATTTGAACCTTGAAATCGCGAAAATTTGATATTGTTTCATGTAATTATAATTGTTGATAGTTGGCAGAAGAAGACAAAGACACAAAGCTAAGGATTCCGCCTCTTTCTCTTCCCAATTCCTTAGGTCCTGTCTCTCACAATTAAGGGGGGGTCACCGGTTTTGTTTTATCCTTCTCTCCTTTTTCTCTTTCCCTGGCTTGCATCCATTCGGCCCCATTCAGCCACCTGTTTTAAGGCGTTTATACCCTTCCAGGTGTCTTCCTGGCGAGCAATAGCGAGCCAGCATTTTATGGAGAAATCCGGCTTCGCCGGAGAAATTTTTCTTTCGAAAAATGTACAAATTTAGCTTGCTGTAAAACACAAAACTATATATGTTGGCTCGCCAGGAAAATATTGACACTTGGATGGGGGTAAACGTCTTAAAACAGTAGGCTGAATGGGGCCGAATGGATACAAGCCAAAAAGAGAGAGAGAGAGAGAGAGAGAGAGAGAGAGAGAGAGAGAGAGAGAAAAAAGCGAGGTGGGCTCCCTTAATGAGATCAGATTCCCATTTGAAAATTTACATCCATTACTTTCCTTCCATTTAGAGAAAGTTCAAGGATAATCGCTCTTATGCGTTCCTATTATTCTACCTTTCTCTTGCTTCCTTTACATTCGTTTTTACTTCTTCCCACCATTCTTACTTTGTTCTTCCTTCCTTCTCCTGTTATGCCTTCCATTCTTATTACTTCTTGCTCTCCCTTCCTTCCCTTCCTTCGTTCCCTCCATGCCGTTATCCTTCCCTGTTATCCTCCTCCTTCCCTCCCACCCTACTTCTTTTCTATCCACTATCTTTCCTACCCTTCCTTTCTCCCTGCCTCCCAACCTCTTGCCCATCCTCCTTCCTACTCTTTATTCCTGCCCTTCCTCTCCCACCCCCCTCCATTCCTCCAACCCCCTTTCCCTCCCTCTCTCCTTCCTTCCCTCCCTCCTTCCTTCTCTTACTCTCCCACCCCCCTCCATTCCTCCCACCCCCTTTCCCTCCCTCCCTCCCACCCCCTTTCCCTCCCTCCCTCCCTCCTCGTTCCTTCTCTCTCTCTCCTTCTCTTACTCTCCCCCCCCCCCATTCCTCCCCCCTCCTCTCCCTCCCTCTCTCCTTCCTTCCTCCCTTTCCTTCTCTTCCCCTCCCCCCCCTCCATTCCTTTTACACCCTCTCCCTCCCTCTCTCCTTCCTTCCCTCCCTCCTTCCACTTGTCTCCGGAACAGAGGCGTCTCGTGTTACATTATTGGTGGCTGGTATGAGGTCCATTTCTCGTGTGAACTGGGACAGAGAGAGAGAGAGAGAGAGAGAGAGAGAGAGAGAGAGAGAGAGAGAGAGAGAGAGAGAGAGAGAGAGAGAGAGAGTAGGTTTAAATCAACATAACAAGTGTATGAGCATGCATTCATTAGATCAGCCAAAAATCTCCTGAGGTATATACTTACAAAGGGTCACCACTGTCAAACTGTTTAACCCTTCCCCACCCATTCCTTTTGGTAATTTTGGACTTTCCCTGTTTTGTTCCAATAGTTTCACCCCATTAGGAGATTGTAACATAGAGGATATCGCCTTCGACCGGGATATTTTTGCTTTCGATTTGTTTTTACCCAATTTAAAGGGGGGTGACCTGCTTTTTGTTATTTCTGTCCTTTTCTCTCTTTCTCTGGTTTGCATCCATTCGGCCCCATTCAGCCAACTATTTTAAGACGTTTATCCCCATCTAGGTTTCGATTTCTTCCTGGCGAGCGACAGCGAGCCAGCATTATATGAAGAAATCTGGCTTTGCCGGAGAAATTTTTCTATCGAAAAATGTACAAATTTAGCCTGCTGTCAAACAAAAATAAAAAAATATGCTGGCTCGCTACCGCTCACCAGTAAAAAAAATGACACCTGGATGGAGATAAACGCCTTAAAACAGTAGGCTGAATGGGGCCAAATGGATACAAGCCAGAGAAAGATAGAAAAGGACAGAACAAAAACGGGTCACCCCCATCAAAGAGGGTATGGGTGTTTGACTGAAGTCTGGGAAGGCGTTTTTGATAGCCTAGGGTGCAAACACAAATACAGTGCTCGAAAATGGTGAAAGCAAGCAAAGTTACTAAATATTTGAACCAAAATGTAATCATTATAATTATGTAGGTATTGATTTGAATGAATCGCCAATCGTTTATATATTCTGTCCATCGGTTCCCAGTGCTTGGCCTTGGTGCCTAAATGTTATCAATTCATTCATTCCATCCATCAGTTTGGGAGAATATGGGTCTCAAAGCACCCATCCTCACCTGTGTCCTTATAACCCTGACCAAATGGTGTGTGTGGAGTGCTTGAGTGATCAGTAAGTAGCACAGTAAGTCTTTCGAAAATAGAGCAAAATGTTAGTAGGCTATACTAGATTGGTTTGAGTTTATTATATAGAATGCGGTGTATAGGAGGGTGTGCCGGGGGGGGGGGGGGGGGATCATACTGCCATCACCAGTTAATATTTCCACCTTTTACACATACAACTACCAAGTCATTTTAATTTATATCTCTGAATATTTAACAGACACCTTACGAACAATGAGATCTAGTCCCCACAAACAAACACACACAGCGGTGATCACATAGTCTCTCCATCTGCCAAAATTAAGGCAGTGGGAGAAAAACAGGAAAGAAGGAAATAGGGTGTGAAATAAATGAAATGCTGGAATGACAAGAGGAAATGAAGAGAGATAACGAACCTACAGACGGGTTCAGACAGACAGACAGACAGATCGAAGTACAAGCACACAGACAGACAGACAGACACAAGAGGTGAATAGTTAATGATGGTATGTCAAAAGGAAATGATGAGAGATAATGGAACTGAGAAGGTTAATGGGAGAAACGAGAGAACCAGTAAACAAGGATGTGGAAAGGCGGAAAATAATACATTGATAGATATATACAGTATAGATGGAAGGATAGATAGATAGATGGATAGATAAATAGACAGAAAGGAACACGAGGAGGAAATTAATGATATGACTGAGGAAACGAAAAGAGAGAAACGAAAGAACGAGTAAACAAGAAGATGAAAAGAGGGAATGGTTTTATATAGATAGATAGATAGATAGATAGATAGATAGATAGATAGATAGATAGATAGATAGATAGATAGGTAAATACACCAACGTTAACTAGAAGAGTTTAGGGGATGTTTTTTCTGGACCCCCTTCTCCCTCAAATTTGCAACATTACTTTGATGATCTTAAGACCCTTCGCCCTATTTCCTGGTCAATATTAAGACCTTTCGCGTCATTTAGGCGTCTAATGTTTCCTGGCGACCGATAGTGAGCCTGTAATGTAGAAGGAATCGACCTACACTCCAGATATTTTTCTACCGAAATATGTACACATTTGTCTCGAAGGGGTGGCTGGGGGGTATTTTTGAAAAACTGGATGGAGGTCTAGGGATCAGACTTAGATATAAGAAAAACAAATCTCCCTAAGGAGCTAGTGGCTGTTTTTTTTTTTTTTTTTTTTTTTTTTTTTTTTAAATGTATTCATTTATTTTTAGTTTCTTCGCTAGACCTCCATCAAGATTAGAAATACACCCCTAGACCCCCCTTTAAGTTATATTGGTACATTTTTCGGTAGAAAAATTACTGGCTCGCTCTCGCTCGCCAGGAAAATTTCGACACATAAATGGGACGGTCTTAAAATAGACAACGAAATGAGGCGAAAGGTGTTAAAATCGCCCAACTAATGGCCCGAACGTATTAAAATCTCAACATTAATGGGAATAAACATGAGGACGAAAGGAGACCAGAAAAACGACCCATCTCCCCATAAGGAAATTTGAATGATGATATGAGAAAGAAAGAGAAAAAAAAAAAGATAATACCTGGAAGAGTTAACCCCTTCAGCACCATGACGCCTTTTTACCTCTGATTCTGGCTAAAGTTCGAGGATTTTATGCAGTTGAAGAAGGACCTAGGTTACGAAGGGGGTTTATTGAGATCGTGTTTACCCATTTGAGTCGTAGAGGAAGATTACAAACTAAAGGAAATCGTGTAGTGGTAACCAGAATATGATAAAAATTACGTATGGGTGGTGAAGGGGTTAATAGGGGGGTGAGGGGGGCAGAGAAGGAGTAAGCAGGGAGACAGAAGTGAGGGAAAATAGAGATAGATAGATAAATGGTTAGATAATTAGATATAGATAGATAAATGGTTAGATAGTTAGAAATAGATAGATAAATGGTTAGATAGTTAGATATAGATAGATAAATGGTTAGATAGTTAGAAATAGATAGATAAATGGTTAGATAGTTAGAGATAGATAGATAAATGGTTAGATAGTTAGAGATAGATAGATAAATGGTTAGATAGTTAGAGATAGATAGATAAATGGTTAGATAGATAGAGATAGATAGATAAATGGTTAGATAGTTAGAAATAGATAGATAAATGGTTAGATAGTTAGAGATAGATAGATAAAAGGTTAGATAGTTAGAGATAGATAGATAAATGGTTAGATAGTTAGAGATAGATAGATAAATGGTTAGATAGTTAGAGATAGATAGATAAATGGTTAGATAGTTAGAAATAGATGCACACAGTAGGTAGTTGTTAGATATAGAGATAGATTGTTAGATATAGATAGATAGGTAGATTGGTAGATACATATAGATTGTTAGGTATAGATATATAGTAGATTGGTAGATATAGATAGATGTAGATTGTTAGTTATATATAAATAGATATACAGATGTAGTATATGGATAGATAGGTGAATGAGTAACTTGATGTAGTCATTATTGGTCTATATTAAAGGTAAAATTGATGAATACTCTAGTTTAAGTTGAGTTATATGTATCGACTTAACACATAAACCTTACAGCCAGAGAGAGAGAGAGAGAGAGATAGAGAGAGAGGTAGAGAGAGAGAGAGAGAGGTAGAGAGAGAGAGAGGGAGAGAGGTAGAGGTAGAGAGAGAGAGAGAGAGGTAGAGAGAGAGAGAGAGAGAGAGAGAGAGAGAGAGAGAGAGAGAGAGAGGTAGAGGTAGAGAGAGAGAGAGGTAGAGGTAGAGGTAGAGAGAGAGAGAGAGAGAGAGGTAGAGGTAGAGAGAGAGAGAGAGAGAGAGAGAGAGAGAGAGAGGTAGAGGTAGAGAGAGAGAGAGGTAGAGAGAGAGAGAGGTAGAGAGAGAGAGAGAGAGAGAGAGCGAGAGAGAGAGAGGTAGAGAGAGAGAGAGGTAGAGGTAGAGAGAGAGAGGTAGAGAGAGAGCGAGAGAGAGACAGAGAGAGGTTGAGGTTGTTATGTAAGAGGGTAAGTGTGTGTGAGAAAGTGATTGTTTACTGCTGCTTGCGTGTGTTTGTTTGTGCGTTACCGGTTGTGTGTGTGTGTTTGTGTGTGCGGCTGTCTGTGGGCTTAGTGTGAATGGGAACAGGAAATGCATGAGTGTGTGTGTGTGTACCGTACCCAAGAAGTAAGTGGAAATGTAGTGTGTGATAACATAGTCTTATAAATATTCTAGTAATAATACACATAGTGCGCGCGCGTGTGTGTGCTGTATGTCAGAATATTCACGAACTCCTGCCTTCTGATAGTAAAACAAGTCTAGAGTATTGCATGGGTAGCACACCTGATAGCGTCGCATACTACAATAGCTTCTAATTCAATCGACTTCTTACACCCACACACACACACATATACTTAAAGGGGCGCTCGGGAGAGCACATACCTCCACCTACACTGGCTGTTTCTTTACCATTAATATCATAGGCCTAAAGTTTCATCTGGATCTGGGTTCCAGGATATGATCCGGATCGCCTCATAAATTGAATCTCTTCGCATATCCTATCTGTCCACCAAATGTCGTGAATATCGGTTCATAGCACATATTCCATCTGCCCACCTCACCAAGGTCCAACTAAACCATCGCTAACCTACTGCAGGTAGCTAAACATTATCTAACTTATCATTATATATTTTTTTAGCTTGCTCCTTCGACCTCCATCAAGCTTAAAGAAACTCTCTCGAGACGCCTCTTTGTGATAAATTTGTACAGTTTTTGGTAGGAAATTTTCCTGGCTGAAGGCTGGTTCCTCTTAAATTACAGATGGCTGACGTCTGCTACAGGTGTCTTTCAGGAACAATAGATGAGCAGGACTGCTAAGGGCGTTGGTCAGCACCGTGATGGTGTTCAACATCTGCTATAGGTATTTTTCGGGAATGACAGGTAGACAGGGCTACTAGAGGCGACGACTTCTCCAGGAACAGCTACACGTAGGGTTCAGTCACGGGCAATCCTTCACGCCATGCTTGTAGTGTCCTGGGAATCTTCTCCATCCACTTATGACTCAACTCCTCGAAATAGTTGTCTGGCTCGGCAATCACCAAGTTCCTTAACTTTCTTAGCTCGTCACACTCTGAAGAACGCAATCCTTATTCTTCAGTAGGGCTGTCAACCCTTAGTCTGTCATTTCTCTCTTTTAGAATATTCCTCAAGTTTTTTGTCTTCTACCAAAGGTCGTGTCTGCTAAGGTGAGATGAGGTGAGGAGGAGGTGGGTCTCTACGCTTGGCGCATCTGTGACCCTATGTATCGAGGGTGGGGATTCTGAGCCTTATAAAGTCCCGTCCTGGATTGAGATGCCTCTGCTACATTGAGTTGGACCAATCACGTTCCGAGGCCCATCTCATTATCATCTTATTGATCCAGGAGCAAGGCGATGGTCAGGGGTGGTATGGTGTCTGACACAGTTCTGGCTGGCCAATCATCTTCCGTGGCTGTCTCTTCTTTCCCTCTCGTGCCCTGGCCTGGTATGGGGACATTCTGTTTGTCCAATCAGGGGTCTTGGCTGAGGTGTAGGAGCTTCCACTCTCAGCGTCATGAGAGGCACAGGCGCTGGGTTGACCCTCTCCCGAAGGTATTCATATATTAACTCCGGCACTTGAGTCTGGGGAATGTGGACTTGGCTCTTTATCCAGGGTTGAAGCCTGGGGTATTATCGTCGCCTGTAGTGTTGCTGGTGGTGTCGTCTGTGGTGCTGGTGGTTCCTTGAGGACTTGCTCAGTAGAAACTTTTGGATATTTCCCTCATCATTGAATACTACTACTGTCATCACATTTACAAGCAAGAGTACTAAGAATTCTTATCCCCTCATGAGTATACAACATAGCTCTGGGCTTCACTTTGGGTCGAAGGCTAATGCGAAATCTATGTTCAAAATTATGAAACATTAGTGGAAGGCATCTGTACTTGCTGTTAATTCACAACAATCTGTATGGATGGGAGGGGGTAATTGCAGTTGTAATTGTCTATTTGAAGACCTGTGTTTATAGATGCTTGCATGCGTGTGTGTGTGTAATCGTGCGTGCTTGTGCTTGTGAGTGTGAGTGCGTGTGAAGTGCTTGACGTCACAGGAAAAATGTCTGAGAGAAGATTATCCGCTGTCAAATGGAACTGAGGGGAGGATGAAAGATGGAGGTAGGAGGGGAGGGAAGGACAGAATCGAAAAGAGAGAAACATGAGGGATGAGAGGGAGGGGAGACAGGCAGAGAAAATTTGGTAAAATAATAATGTGAGAGCGAGATTCAAGTACATTATTTTAAAGGAAATATGATAATACCATAATGGCTGTCAAAAGTGCATCATCATTATGTACTATCTAAGTATATCCGACTAATATATTGTTGCTTAATTTTCCGTAACATACGGTTTTTACTGGATATTGGCTTCGGAGGAGATAATTGATTTATCGAGGAAAGTGTTCATGCTTGTGGATGAAGAACTAAATCAATAAAGGTTTAATCTTGGGTTCGAAAGCAGACCATAGTAAGTGTGAGAGTTTCACCAATTTTTAATAAGAGATCAGGTATCTCTCAATATAATTCTAAAGAATATTTTTAATTGACCAGAAATAGACAGCATATCGTACCAGCTACAAATATACAACGTGAAAACATGGCTGCTTGATAATATTATCTTATTAAAGATTCCAGCACGCCTAAAAGGTACAATCGGGAGAACTAATAACGTTACTCCCATTTGAATATATAAACCTTTGAATCCAAGTTGTGCAACAAGTGAGGTATATTAAAGCATTGTACTTTCTCGTTTAGCTTCCATACTGGTTCTGGTCATAATAGAGGTTCAACATAAAAGTACACTGTCATGAGATTAACAAAAAATTAAAATATTGCCGTGAGCATAATTATCATTAAAATAGGACTTTATAGGCTACCAACCCTTCAGGATTATTAAGCCAGCATAAC
>CM064513.1:33910087-33917587 GCA_032716605.1 Paralithodes platypus
ATTCCTTAGTCCGCCCTCTTCTGGATACTGCGTTCAATCCTGGTGCCCTTATTACCAAAAAGATATAAACAAGCTAGAACGAGTTCAACGTAGAGTTACCAAAATGATACCTAGCCTAAAGAACAAACCATACGAAGAGCGTCTTAGAGAATTAAATCTATTTCCTTTAACCCAGCGCAGATTAAGAGGCGACTTAATTCAAGTGTTCAAAATCATCAAAGGCATCGACAATATGAACTGTAGTAAGTACTTCACTATCGACCAATCTAATTACACGCGGGGAAACGGTTGCAAAATTATTGGTAAATCTTTAACTCGCACGAATCTAAGAATTTCTTCTTCAATCGAGTTGTCAACTTGTGGAATGGGCTTCCCCGAAACGTTATAGACTGCATCACCGTTGATTCATTTAAACTCCGTCTAGACAAATATCTCGCATCAAACCCGCGACTGACTGCGTTTGTAAATGAATAACTTTATCCCCCCCTCAGTTACTAACCCATCTGTCCCCTACTAACTTCCTAATCCTGCCACGGACATTAGTTCCAGGGCAATAATTCCCTTTCCAATGTTCCCTTACCCACTCTAAACCACTGTTGGGACACTTGATCCTCAGTGTTTTGGAGGACAAGCAACCTAGAAGGGTCACTAGATCTGTTGTTGCTTGATTTCCTTTGTACTCCTTTGTACTCTCTCTCTCTCTCTCTCTCTCTCCCCCTCTCTCTCTCTTCTGACCTATGGGAAACGCCCCTTACCAGTTTCCTGTGAATTTCCACACATTACCCCTATGAGAGAGAGAGAGAGAGAGAGAGAGAGAGAGAGACATGGAGAGGAGAGAAGAAGAAGAGAGAGAGAGAGAGAGAGAGAGAGAGAAAGAGAGATAAAAAATACGAGAGAGAGAGAGAGAGAGAGAGAGAGAGAGAGAGAGAGAGAGAGAGAGAGGGGAGGAGGGGAGAGAATGGATTTGTAATCAATTTAATATATGTTAATTATTCACCAACGATATCATACTAATTAACATAATGAACTAAACTACTGACTTAGAAGCTATTTTATTACTTCCTGTTACATGATGGCATAATTCCTCTAAAGATTGCACCTAACACACTCCGATAGTATCATAGTATCATTATTGAAGGTTACGACATACATAATCCGATAGTCTGCTATAGAAACACTACTTAATATTATAGTATTGGGATTAGTTAACTAAAGTACAAACTTAATGTATAATAATAGATGGACATTATAGGTTATATGCACCAAACTTTAAGGACGTATTATAATGTGTGCAGTATATCTATTAGAACAAAACAATTATAGGAGAGAGAGAGAGAGAGAGAGAGAGAGAGAGAGAGAGAGAGAGCACACTAGTCACTCAACACTGGTGGGAAGAGTGATTGTCTGTATGTCTGGCACTCAGTCGGGGATTAGTTGTGAATGAGAGAGTGAACAAGTGGTTAGCGAATGAGTCTAGTACCCAGCACAATACTTTTGGTGGGAACAGTAGTAATATTTTCTCTCTCACTCTCACTCTCTCTCTCTCTCTCTCTCTCTCGTAACAACCGATCCTACTTAACGAACCTCTTAGACTTATTCCAAGCTATATTCTACCTATATGACGAGAGTAAAGCTGTATATATTATATACAGTACCTTGATTTTCATAAGGCTTTCGACAAAGTACCCCACAAACGTTTATTGATAAAATTAAAAGGTCATGGAATACAAGACGGAGTGTTGAGATGGGTAGGAAATTGGCACAGGGAAAGAAAGCAAAGGTTAGTCATAAACGGTAAAGCATCGAAATGGACCAATGTAACTAATGGGGTACCCCAGGGATTGCTACTAGGGCCAGTTGTTTTGTTCACATACACGCCATAGATGAGGGTCTTACCTGTGCAAGCTCAAAGTTTGCAGACGATACAATAATTGCAAATACTTTATTCTGAACTAAACATGTAGAAGATATGCAACATAACCTAAATAAGCTGTCATGTTGGGCTCAAATTTGGTAAATGAAATTTAATGCAGATAAATGTAAAGTACTCTTTATCGGGACCCGAAATGAGAAAGCCAACTATTCAATGAATGGTACTCAGCTTTAGTGTAGACTGAGAAACAGATTTGGGAGTAACAATATCGAGTAACTTAAAACTCAGTCAACAATGTACTTAAGTTTTTATGAAGGCAAACATAATAATTGGATTTATAGGCAGGTCATTTGAGCATAAATCAAAAGATGTAATGCTTACACTTTACAATTCCTTAGTCCTTCCTCTTCTGGAATATTGCGTTGAATTCTGGTGCTCTCACTACCAAAATTATATTGACAAACTGGAACGAGTTCAAAGTAGTTACCAAAATAATACTTAGTCTAAAATACGAACCATATAAAAAGCGTCTTAGAGCGCAGATTAAGAGGCGACCTAATTAAAGTGTTCAAAATCATCAAAGGCATCGACAACATTAACTGTAATAAGTATTTTACGATCGGGCAATCAAACTAGATGCAGGGAAATGGTTGCATAATCATTGGTAAATCTTTTAACTAAAATTAGTTGAAGAATTTCTTCTTCAATCGAGTTGTGAACTTGTGGAATGGGCTTCCTTGAGATGTTACAGACTGCAGCACCGTTGATTCCTTTAAACATTGCCTAGACAAACACCTTGCTTTAATTTCACGACTGACTTCATATGTAAATTAATAACTTTTTCTCTAATTTTTCCTCAGATGCATCGAGGAACACATGTATTACTAATTTAACTAAGATGTTACTCACTTTTCCCTAGATACCCGAAGGATCACTTATAGTGTGTATGTTAATAACAACAATTGTCCCCTGCTCTATAATTAAAATATCTCATAACCCCGCCAGGGACGTTAGTCGTAGGTCAGTACTTCCCTTTCCAATTGTCCCTTACCTACTTTAAACCACTGTTAAACACTTTGAGCAGCAGTAATTTAGAGGGCAAGCAACCATGAGGGGTCTCTAGACCTGTTGTTGTTTGACTTTCTTTGTAATTTTCTCTCTCTCACACACACACACACACACACACTGTTATTAAGAGTGAGCGAGCGAGCCAGTAAGCTAGTGTAGTTCCCGTCACCCTACACCACAAGTATGAGAAACACCTCTCAGCCCTCTGTCTCCTCTTGAGCTGAACAAGATGAATCCGCAGCTACCGAGGAAAAGCAATGTCACAGGAATGCGTCAAAGTGAAAGGCCTATGAATAATTTACGTAATTGTTGTTCTTTTTATAGGGGATCATCAACGGTAGGATGTGGATCAGATAATTTTGCTTTGTCGCCGTCCTTTGGCAGGTTGACAACAGTTTGATGATTTTAGATGACTGGATTCTCATAGAAGATCAGTTCAGGACCTGCCAGACCAGATTTGCCGAACAAAAATGGATGGGGAATGTGATAGTTTTACTTCATTCATCAATTTTCGATCGCAACTATAATATTATGGCAACATTCGCGGACCTGTAACATTTGTATGGGCAAATAAATATAGATGAATTATTATAATTGGCTGAATTCTGATCAAAATGTATTTCGGAAGCTGTCAGATTACTATTGTTCATGAAAATTGCCGAATACATTAGTGTGACTTACCGTATATGTAAATCGAGTGTGTCTGTGAGAGAGAGAGAGAGAGAGAGAGTGTGTGTGTGTTTGTGAGAGAGTGAGAGTGAATGATACAATGAGTTACAAGGAATAATTAGTATCTCAAGAGATTTATTGTGTAGCACATTACACTCATTACAGAGTGTGCAAAATAATATCTACCCTCTTCTTTAACTGCTCTACTGGAGAGAGAGAGAGAGAGAGAGAGAGAGAGAGAGAGAGAGAGAGAGAGAGAGAGAGAGAGAGAGAGAGAGTGCGAGCGAGAGAGAGAGAGAGTGCGAGCAAGGTGGTTGTCATTGTACACTGGTGGGAAGAGTGATTGTGTCTCTCTCTGTGTGTGTGTTTGTCTGTCTGCACGGCTTGTGGGTTTAATCCAGGGGGTGTAGGATTCCTGTCACCTTTTGTCCTCTCTGCATCATTATTCTGTCTCATGCCCTTTTGTCCTCTCTGCACCAATATTCTGTCTCTGGCCCTTCTGTCCTCTCTGTACCATTATTCTGTCTCATGCCCTTCTGTCCTCTCTGCACCATTATTCTGTCTCTGACCCTTCTGTCCTCTCTGCACCATTATTCTGTCTCAGGCCCTTCTGTCCTCTCTGTACCATTATTCTGTCTCTGGCCCTTCTGTCCTCTCTGCACCATTATTCTGTCTCTGGCCCTTCTGTCCTCTCTGTACCATTATTCTGTCTCTGGCCCTTCTGTCCTCTCTGTACCATTATTCTGTCTCATGCCTTTCTGTCTTCTCTGTACCATTATTCTGTCTCTGACCCTTCTGTCCTCTCTGTACCATTATTCTGTCTCTGGCCCTTCTGTCCTCTCTGTACCATTATTCTGTCTCTGACCCTTCTGTCCTCTCTGTACCATTATTCTGTCTCTGGCCCTTCTGTCCTCTCTGTACCATTATTCTGTCTCTGACTCTTCTGTCCTCTCTGTACCATTATTCTGTCTCTGGCCCTTCTGTCCTCTCTGTACCATTATTCTGTCTCTGGCCCTTCTGTCCTCTCTGTACCATTATTCTGTCTCTGGCCCTTCTGTTCTCTCTGTACCATTATTCTGTCTCTGACTCTTCTGTCCTCTCTGTACCATTATTCTGTCTCTGGCCCGTCTGTCCTCTCTGTACCATTACTCTGTCTCTGGCCCTTCTGTCCTCTCTGTACCATTATTCTGTCTCATGCCCTTCTGTCCTCTCTGTACCATTATTCTGTCTCTGACCCTTCTGTCCTCTCTGTACCATTATTCTGTCTCTGATCCTTCTGTCCTCTCTGTACCATTATTCTGTCTCTGGCCCTTCTGTCCTCTCTGTACCATTATTCTGTCTCTGACCCTTCTGTCCTCTCTGTACCATTATTCTGTCTCTGTCCCTTATTCTGTCCTCTCTGCATTATTATTCTGTCTCTGGCCCTTCTGTTCTCTCTGTACCATTATTCTGTCTCTGACCCTTCTCTCCTCTCTGTACCATTATTCTGTCTCTGTCCCTTATTCTGTCCTCTCTGTACCATTATTCTGTCTCTGTCCCTTATTCTGTCCTCTCTGTACCATTATTCTGTCTCTGTCCCTTATTCTGTCCTCTCTGCACCATTATTCTGTCTCTGGCCCTTCTGTCCTCTCTGTACCATTATTCTGTCTCTGACCCTTCTGTCCTCTCTGTACCATTATTCTGTCTCTGTCCCTTATTCTGTCCTCTCTGCACCATTATTCTGTCTCTGTCCCTTACTCTGTCCTCTCTGTACCATTATTCTGTCTCTGTCCCTTATTCTGTCCTCTCTGCACCATTATTCTGTCTCTGGCCCTTCTGTCCTCTCTGTACCATTATTCTGTCTCTGACCCTTCTGTCCTCTCTGTACCATTATTCTGTCTCTGTCCCTTATTCTGTCCTCTCTGCACCATTATTCTGTCTCTGGCCCTTCTGTCCTCTCTGTACCATTATTCTGTCTCTGACCCTTCTGTCCTCTCTGTACCATTATTCTGTCTCTGTCCCTTATTCTGTCCTCTCTGCATTATTATTCTGTCTCTGGCCCTTCTGTCCTCTCTGTACCATTATTCTGTCTCTGACCCTTCTGTCCTCTCTGTACCATTATTCTGTCTCTGTCCCTTATTCTGTCCTCTCTGCACCATTATTCTGTCTCTGTCCCTTATTCTGTCCTCTCTGCATTTTTATTCTGTCTCAATCTCTTCTGTCCTCTGCACCATTATTCTGTCTCAATCTCTTCTGTCCTCTCTGCACCATTATTCCACATATAGTTACTACCATGCACGGTTGACGGGCCATGCATTGGGGGAAATGTTTTCTGTCTGTTTGTCTGTAATTTGTTTGTAAATTTGTCGACGAATTATTTGATATTAACCAATCATACTTTCATGCTCGAATAGTTAACATGTATCTTGGTTTACAATAGATGATACCTCCCCAATTAACCCTTTCTGTACCATCGACATCCCTTTTATTGTATGTTGGCTACTACTAATCGATTATATTCAGTTTAGGAAAGATTTCTAGCAATTACAAGGATTCGAACTATCTCAATCAACCCTTTCAACTACCACCGATCCATCCTAAGCTGCATAAACCGTCTAAATACAGGTAGAATAATATATAACAGACGTCGCTGGTACAGAAAGGGTTAATATACTGCACCTCCCCACCCACCCTCCTTCAATTCAACACCTCCAACTTAAGGGGGCCCACCTCGCTTTATTTCTCTTTCTCTCCCTCTCTGTTTGGCTTGTATGCATTCGGTCCCATTCAGCCTACTGTTTGAAGACGTTTACCCCCACCCAGGTGTCAATATTTTCTTAGCAAGTGGTAGCGAGCCAGCATATATGTACTTTTGTTTTGACAGCAAGCTAAATTTGTAAATTTTTCGATAGAAAAATGTCTCCAGCGAAGCCGGATTTCTCCATATAAAGCTGGCTCGCTATCGCTCGCCAGGAAGAAATCAACACCTGGATGGGGAAAAACGTCTTAAAACAGTTGGCTAAATGAGGCCGAATGGATACAAGCCAGAACAAGAGAGAAAAAGGAGAGAAAGATAAAAAAAAGCAGGTGACCCCCCTTAATCACACACATTTAAGGCATCGAGGCAAAATCTGAGCCCAAGCTGGAGCTATGTGTTCTAATGAGCAAATCTTGTTAAGGGGGGGGGGGGAGATGGGCCGCTTTTCTGGACCACTTTCTCCCTCATGTTTAGCCCCATTAGTTTTCAGATGTTAAGATGTTTGCTCCATTAGTTAGTCGATTTTAAGACCTTTCGCCCCATTTCGTCGTCAACATTTAGACCTTTCGTGCTATTTGGGTGTCGATTTTTTCTCTGGCGAACGATAGTGAGCCTGTAATGTTGGAAGAACCGACCTTCGGCCGGGACATTTTTCTACCGAAAAATGTACAAATTAATCTAGAAGGGGGATCTAATGGATGTTTTTTTAAATTTTCTGGAAGTCTAGGGAGGAAACTAGAAAAAATAATGAATACATGCAAAAATCGCCCCAAAAGTGAACCATCTCCCCTTAAACAATTTACAACAGCTGAATTTGCAATGCTATGGATAGAATATTAGTGGACGGTTTCTCTAAGGCAGCAATTTCCAAAGGAAGAACACTAGTTTGAAGGGTACAATTATGCTTTATGGAGGAGTAATTGACCACTTGCGAGTTTCAGGCTATAAGGAAGTTCGGCCTGTAAACATCGATAATAAACACATACAGTAATTATGTCGGTTACTGATGGATAAATAGGATGTTGAATTTGGTTACTGATGGATAAATAGGATGTTGAATTTGGTTACTGATGGATAAATAGGATGTTGAATTGTTACTGATGGATAAATAGGATGTTGAATTTGGTTACTGATGGATAAATAGGATGTTGAA
>CM064513.1:33922587-34059352 GCA_032716605.1 Paralithodes platypus
GTCGTACGACAGAGAAGCAAAATCTGAAGAACGGAGAGCTGTGGACAACATTGACAAGAACCCAAAATACTTTTTTAAGTATGCCAAGAAAAAACAAGCATGCGAACAACCATAGGACCACTCAAGTACAATGGATACCTCACCAGTGATCCACAAAAAATGAGCGAAGCCCTTAACCACCAGTATGTGTCTGCATTTAGTACACCAAATCTAGATACAGTGAATCAGTGGCATACAACAACACCGCCCGCAGAATCACAATTGAGCGATGTAGAGTTCGATAGGACAGATATAGAGACATCCATACGAGAAATCAACACATATGCCGCTGCAGGACCAGACTGTATACCAGCAATACTCATGAAGCAGTGTGCCTCCATTATATCCAAACCACTGCACATGATATGGAGAAAGTCGATGGATACTGGGGAAATACCTAGTCTCTTAAAACACGGACAAATATCACCCATCTATAAAAGTGGGCCGAGAACGGAACCAAAAAATTATAGACCGGTGGCTCTTACTTCACACGTAATTAAAATATTCGAGAGGATAGTTGTAAAAAAAGTAACCAAATATCTGGAGGAACAATCGCTTTATAACAAAGGTCAACACGGATTTAGAAGCGGAAGATCGTGCGTGTCGCAGCTTCTTCAACACAGGATGGATATTTTGAGTGCTCTAGAAGATGGAGATGGTGCAGATGCAATCTACCTGGACTTCTCTAAAGCTTTCGACAAGGTTGACCACTCGATCTTATTGCAAAAACTGGAACATATTGGGATTAGAGGTAGGCTACACAAGTGGATCGGGAGCTTTATCACTAATAGAAGTCAATCGGTAATGGTCGAAGGAAGCGAATCCAAGAAGTCGGAAGTGAGAAGTGGTGTGGCACAGGGGTCGGTGATTGGCCCCTTGCTTTTCCTCATATATATCAGTGATATCGACCAGAGTATACAGTACTGTAAAACAACCTCATTCGCAGACGACACTCGACTCCTGGGCATTGTGAGAAGGGAAGATGATTATAAAATGATACAAGATGACCTGAAGACGATATATAACTGGGCAGAAATGAATAATATGATATTCAATAGCACAAAATTCGAGTTATTGAGATATCGACACCCGAAGCAGGAAGTGGCCGACAAGGACTATACAACACCAGAAGGAGGAATTATAATCCAAAGCAACCACTTGCGGGATCTGGGAATAACAATAAGCGACGACGCTAGCTTCGACCATCATATTGATAATACTGTAGCGAAGGCCAGAAAGAATATGGGATGGATTTTTAGAACATTCAAAACAAGAGAACCACGTGCGTTAATAGTATTATTCAGGGCCCTGATACTTCCATTGGTTGAATACTGCTGCCAGTTATGGAACCCCACAAACATCGGCCAAATCAGAAAACTGGAGGCAGTACAACGAACTTACACGGCCCGAATCGAAGGACTGAACAACATGGACTACTGGCAGAGACTACAGCATTTAGACATGTACTCATTGGAGAGAAGAAGGGAGAGATATGTAGCAATGTACGTGTGGAAAATAATTAACGAAATGATACCAAATCTGGAAAACGAAGATGAAATTAGGACGACATACAGCAGTAGACGAGGAAAATTGTGCACTATTCCGCGTTTAGTGAGAACAAGGATGAGCTTACAAACCTTGAAAGAGAATTCATTGGCTGTACACAGTCCAAGGATATATAACTGTCTCCCCAAGCAACTAAGAGAACACACAGGCTCTCTCTTAAGTTTCAAGACTGGATTGGACAAATTTCTACGAACAATACCCGACAAACCATCGCTGCCACACTATTACCAAACGTCCGACGGAAACAGCCTGCTACATCAAATCAGAACGAGGAACTACTGAGGGCGGCGCACCAGCGTGGCCCAGGACTTCGGTCCTAAACTACAATCCAGGAATCCAGGTGTGTGTGTGTGTGTGTGTGTGTGTGTGTGTGTGTGTGTGTGTGTGTGTGTGTGTGTGTGTGTGTGTACTTACTCTAGTTGTACTTACTCTAGTTGTATTGCGGGAGTGAGCATGCTCGTTATTTCTCGCCTCCTATATGTGTAGGTGTTATATGTATCGTTGGAATGGCTGTGGATGTGTGTGTAGTCTGTATTTTTAGCCAATTGGCGACATCGGAAACGAAGGCTTAGGGTGGATCTGTATGGTACCATTCTCACTATAGACGGTACCGTCTCGCCCGAAGGCTTAGGTAGCCATCAGCTTAGGTGAACCATATGATACCCATCTCGCCTTGTACCATTTTTGCCAACCCCAGATGGGACGTCACAACGTCGTCCACTTATTCCAGGTACCTATTTACAGCTAGGTGAACTGAGGCTAATACATGAAAGGAGACAAGCCCAATTTGTCTCCGCCCGGCCGGGGATTGAACCCCCGACCCCTCGTGTGTGAGACGAGAGCTCTACCTACTAGGCTACGGGCTCTGTGTGTGTGTGTGTGTGTGTGTGTGTGTGTGTGTGTGTGTGTGTGTGTGTGTGTGTGTGTGTGTGTGTGTGTGTGTGTGTGTGTGTTGGGGTGGGGGGTTATGTGTGTGTGTGTAGCTTGACTGATTATGCGCATTGTATATCGGTGTGTGTGTGTGTGTGTGGGTGTGTCTGTATGTGGTTATGTGTGTGTGTGTGTGTGTGTGTGTGTGTGTGTGTGTGTGTGTGTGTGTGTGTGTGTGTGTGTGTGTGTGTGTGTGTATAAATTCCTCATACTATTATGGATGGAATTATTATTTACCAAATTTATAACATCCATGGTGATAATTTTTGCGTTTCGTGGTGTATAATTTTGTTCTTAGGTGATCAAACCTGTACTCATACATTTTACACACATATTCACCATGGCAGCCAATCTTTTGTGAACAGAGTATAATAAATGTTAAGGAACAAGATTGATCAGTAAGGCTGCTATATATAACCGGACAGAATGATACAGTAACTGTGTTGACTATAACGCAGAGGTATGTTGTTTGATTGGGGTTTGTTTATTCAGTGATAATCCTAGTCTCTGCCTCCATTGCTATGTTTTATGCAGTGTCCGTGTTAAAGGCAATACATCAACTATGATATTCTGTTTTGTCCGCAAGCAAGTTAAAGGTAAACAACGCTGTCAATGTTTACTATGAGAGACTATCAGAGTGATGGGGGTATAAACTTGGATCCCTAAACAATTCTAATTCCTACAGTATTCGTTCGGTATCAGGCGCTACGAAAGGATTTATCAGAATAATGTATCTACCTATCTATCTATCTATTGCCCAAAAAACAAAAATAATGCAATACTCTAAATCCACTAGTGAATCTAATAATTAATAACTTTTTCCTAATTCTTACGCCTTTCGCTCCACTACGAATTAAGGGGGTGACCTGTTTTTGTTCTGTCCTTTTCTATCTTTCTCTGGCTTGTATCCATTTGGCCCCATTCAGCCTACTGTTTTAAGACGTTAAATTAATAATTTAAGAGAAAAGAGACCAGAAAAACGACCCATCTCCCCTTAATATAGCAAGGTTCGACAGCTATAAAAAAAAATATATATATATATTACGGTGACCGCACACGAAGTTACTGGTTCAAATCTGTTTTTTGTCTGCGATCTTGGGAATGTCTTTGATTTGACTGGAAGTACTAGAGATTAAGGGGGGTGACCTGCTTTTTGTTATTTCTGTCCTTTTCTCTCTTTCTCTGGCTTGTATCCATTCGGCCCCATTCAGCCAACTATTTTAAGACGTTTATCCCCATCTAGGTGTCGATTTCTTCCTGGCGAGCGATAGCGACCCAGCATTATATGGAGAAATCCGGCTTCGCCGGAGAAATTTTTCTATCGAAAAATTTACAAATTTAGCCTGCTGTCAGTTTATCCCCGTCCAGGTGTCAATTTTTACTGGTGAGCGGTAGCGAGCCAGCATATTCTTTATTTTTGTTTGACAGCAGGCTAAATTTGTAAATTTTTCGATAGAAAAATTTCTCCGGGGAAGCCGGATTTCTCCATACAATGCTGGCTCGCTATCGCTCGCCAGGAAGAAATCGACACCTAGATGGGGATAAACGTCTTAAAATAGTTGGCTGAATGGGGCCGAATGGATACAAGCCAGAGAAAGAGAGAAAAGGACAGAAATAACAAAAAGCAGGTCACCCCCCTTAATCCCTAGTACTTACAGTCAAATCAAAGACATTCCCAAGATCGCAGACAAAAAACAGGTTTGAACCAGTAACTTCGTGTGCGGTCACCGTAATATATATATATTTTTTGTTATAGCTGTCGAACCTTGCTATATTAAGGGGAGATGGGTCGTTTTTCTGGTCTCTTTTCTCCCTCATGTTTAGCCCCGTTAGTTTAAAGATTTTAAGACGTTCAGCCCATTACCTTGGCGATTTTAACACCTTTCGCACCTTTTCATTGCCAATTTTAAGACCTTTTGTACCATTTATGAGTTCTGTTTTTGTTGGCGAGCGATAGCGAGCCTGTAATTTTAAAGAGGGGGGACATTTTTCCACCCAAAAATGTACACATTTATCTAGAAGGGGGGTCTAGGGGGTGTTTGTCTAAGCTTGATGGAGGTCTAAGGAGGAAACTAAAAACTATATGAATATAATTATAAACAAATAGATCCACAAGAATAACCACTATTTTTTAGTTTCCTACCTAGACCTCCATCAAGCTTAACCCTTTCAAGCTCCAATACGCGTTTCTGTTCTGTTTCTGGCTACTATTAGACGATTGTATTCAGATTAGTAACGGTATATGGAAGTCAAAGGGTTGATTAGTAACGGTATATGGAAGTCAAAGGGTTGATTGAAATAGCATTTACCCTTTTAATACCCACAGATACTTCCTAAGCTGCATAAAATCGTCTAATGATAGCCAAAATAAACTGCTAAAACGAGTCAGAGCTTCAAAGGGTTACAAAAAAAATCCTTGGCCCCCTTTCAAGATATATTTACTCGCTATCGCTCGTCAGGAAAAAATCGACACCTAAATTGCAAGAAAGGTCTTAATATTGACAAACAAATGGGGCTAAAATTGCTAACTAATGGGCTGAACGTCTTAAAATCTAAAAACCAATGGGGCTAAACACGAGGGAGAAGATAGCCAGAAAGACCAGCCCATCCTCCCTTAAGAAGCAAACATTACCTTCTGCACACCACGATCTTCTAGTTGATATGCTTAGATTTACACTATGAAATGTTTGTATTTAATGTCTATCAAATTCATTGCGTTTAAGGGGGCCCATCTCGTTTTTATTTCTCTCCCTCTAGGTTGTATCCATTCGGCCCCATTCAGCCTACTGTTTAAAGACATTTATCCCCATCGAAGTGTCGATTTTTTTCCTGGCGAGCGGTAACAAGCCAGAATATTTGTTAAACTGCTTTTTGACAGCAGGCTAAATTTGTACATTTTTCGATAGAAAAATTTAATGTGTCCGGCGAAGCCGGATTTCTCCATGCAACGCTGGCGAGAGATACTTGGATGGGGATAAACGTCTTAAAGCAGTTGGCTGAATGGGACAGAATGGATACAAAGGAGTACAAAGGAAATCAAGCTACAACAGATCTAGTGACCCTTCTAGGCTGCTTGTCTTCCAAAACACTGATGATCAAGTGTCCAAACAGTGGTTTAGAGTTGGTAAGGGAACATTGGAAAGGGAATTACTGCCCTGGAACTAATGTCCGTGGCAGGATTAGGAAGTTAGTAGGGGACATATGGGTTAGTAACTGAGGAGGGGATAAAATAAAGTTATTCATTTACAAACGCAGTCAGTCGCGGGTTTGATGCGAGATATTTGTCTAGGCGGAGTTTAAATGAATCAACGGTGATGCAGTCTATAACGTCTCGGGGAAGCCCATTCCACAAGTTGACAACTCGATTGAAGAAGAAATTCTTAGATTCGTGTGAGTTAAAAGATTTACCAATAATTTTGCAGCCGTTTCCCTGCGAGTAATTAGATTGGTCGATAGTGAAGTACTTACTACAGTTCATATTGTCGATGCCTTTGATGATTTTGAACACTTGAATTAAGTCACCTCTTAATCTGCGCTGGGTTAAAGGAAATAGATTTAATTCTCTAAGACGCTCTTCGTATGGTTTGTTCTTTAGGCTAGGTATCATTTTGGTAACTCTACGTTGAACTCGTTCTAGCTTGTTTATATCTTTTTGGTAATAAGGGCACCAGGATTGAACGCAGTATTCCAGAAGAGGGCGGACTAAGGAATTGTAAAGGGTTAGGATAACTTCTTTGGATATATGCTCAAATGACCTGCCTATAAAGCCAATTATTTTGTTTGCCTTCTTAACAACTTCTGAACATTGTTGACTCGGTTTTAGGTTACTCGATATTGTTACTCCCAGATCGGTTTCTCTGTTTACATTCTTAAGCTGAGTGCCATTCATCGAATAGTTTGCTTTCTCATTTAGGTATCCGATATGTAGTACTTTACATTTATCCGCATTGAAACACATTTGCCAAATTTGGGCCCAACATGACAATTTATCTAGATTGTGTTGCATATCATCAACTTGTTCTTTTGAGAGTACGCTATTTGCAATTTTTTTATTGTCAACAAATTTTGAGATTGTACAGGTGAGACCCTCATCTATGTCGTTGATGTAAATTAGAAAGAGAATTGGTCCCAGTACGGATCCCTGGGGTACCCCGCTACTTACATTGGTCCATTTAGATGCCTTACCGTTTATGACTACTCTTTGCTTTCTGTTGCTGAGCCAATTTTCTATCCATTCCAACACACCGTCTTGTATTCCATGCGCGTTTAGTTTTAGCAGTAAACGTTTGTGGGGAACTTCGTCAAAGGCCTTTTGAAAATCAAGGTATATAATATCTATAGCTTTTCTCTCATCGTAGAGGTTGAAGATATCGTGGAAGAAGTCTAAGAGGTTTGTTAAACAGGAACGTTTTTTACGAAAGCCGTGTTGAGTATCTTTAAGTATGTTATTTTCCTCTAAGTGATTTACGAGTCTGTTTCTTATGACCGTTTCTAGCATTTTACATACAACTGAGGTTAAGCTAATTGGACGATAGTTACTGGGTAGGGATTTGCTGCCTTTTTTGAATATCGGTGTTACGTTGGCTATCTTCCACTGATCAGGCATAGTTCCAGACTGCAAGGATTTATTGAATAGTAATGTCAGTGGTTTGGAGAGCTCATCCTTAGCTTCCTTTAGAACTCTAGGCGAGATTGTATCAGGTCCAGGCGTTTTATTTACCTTGAGTTTATCTAAACAATTCAATACTTCTCTCTCTGTAACGGTGATATTACTTAGAACATCTGAATTATCAATCTGAATCGGCGATGGTGTAGGGATATCACTGAGGTCTTCTGTTGTAAAAACTGATGCAAAGAAGGTATTGAGGGCATTACTCATTTGTACTTCGTCTTTGGTGTATTCTCTATTTTCATCGACTAACGGTCCAACAGTTGAAGTAACTACTTTTTTCTTTCTGATATAACTATAGAATTCTTTCGGGTTTGTTTTACTTTGATTTGCAATATGTAACTCTAAGGTCTTTTTACTTTGCTTTATTAACTTTTTGGCTTTGCGTCGTAGCTCTACAAATTTCACCCGTTCTTCGTCATTTTGTGAGGATTTTAATCTATCATTAGCAAATTTTTTAGCAAGCAGGCAGTTTGAAATATCTTTATTCCACCATTTGGGCTTATTATTATGGCCTGGACGCCGTATTTTCGATGGTATGCAGTCTTGCACTGCTTTTAGGTAAGTGGTTTCGAATAACTTCCAAGATGTATTTATGTCGTTATTGTTAATTAAATAGCTCCAGTCAGTTTCTTTAAACATAGCTCTATGTTTATGGAAGTTTGCTTTCTTGAAATTAGGGACTTTTTCGATGCTACTATTTGGTTCGTTACTAGTAAACTTTAAAGTGAAAGTTATCGTACGATGGTCGCTGTTACTGAATTCATCACCAACATTCAAATTCTCTATTAATTCTTCTTTTGTTGCAAGTACAATGTCAAGAACATTATTACCACGGGTCGGCGTTCGAACAAATTGATAAAGCGAACTCTCTTGCAAGTTCGTATACAAGTCATGTCCGGAGTGTGAAGTAAGAGTATCGCCCTACTTGGTCACAGGTAAATTAACGCTCTATTGGCGGCCCACAACATAAGTCGAGTTAAATAAATTTGGACTATGTGGCGGCTCACAACATAAGTCGTGTGGCAATTTCAGCACGTAATGTTGCTGAGAGAGAGAGACAAGTGGTGGCAGGAGAGTAGCGAGCGTATGACTGCTCCAGACCACCGCGGTGGGCCTACTGACATTAATCCCACCCTCCTCCACCCTCTCACACTCGCTACTTAGTGAAATGTATGGGGAAAGTACCGAATTACATGGTTTTTGCACTCGTGTTGCGCGGTTGTTGCAAGAAAACTAGCGGTCATACAAGGATCGTTGTGGTGTCATTGGAAAGCTCTGTTTATGCCCTTTCAGGGATAGATACTTGTTTTACGCTCTGGGTCTTATTTAGGCATGAAAATGATCACGTAAACAGCCCTATTTTGGCTAAAAACACCCCGCTGGGCGGTACATATAAATAGACCGCCTAGCCTGCCAATAAGGTGTTAAAGTCGCCAATAATTACGGTATCTTGTGAGTTACTTACATCTGCAATTTGTTCATAAATTTCTCGGTCAGTTTGCACTGATTGAGCTGGAGGTCTGTATATTAACGCAAGTGTTATTTTTGTACCTTTATTATTCTTTATTAGCACAAAAGATGTGTCAGCGTTCACAATTTGAGGTTTTGACAAGAGGGTAGGGTTAAGAGTTTCTTTGATATAAAGTAAAACGCCACCTCCATTTCTATTTATTCGGCTTTTCTCAAACATTACATAACCGGGAAGTGATTACTCTGCTAAAAAGTCTCTATCTTCTGTATTGAGCCAAGATTCTGTTATGCCAATCACATCATAATTTTCTGTAAACATTAGCTCCTCTAAATCTGAAAATTTATTGCGTATGCTACGAGCGTTTGAATAGAAAACCTTTAAATTTGTTATTTTAGATCTCACGGAACGCTCTTTAATAATATTTTTGGTTCTTGTCGGATCTACGTTTATGTTCATGGCTGTCCTCGGTCCTCGCTGTCTTCGGTCCTTATCGCTGGTGGTCCTCGGTTGCCTCTGTTTTTTGCTTGGCATTGAGTGATTTATGTCACTGCTGTTTCTTCTCGGATGGCATTTTTTGATCCATGGCTGCGGACTGCTTCGTGTAGGAGACGACCCATGCGTGCTGAGCCCACAGGGTTTAGATGAGTGCCATCCTTGCGGAACAGAGTAGGCTGGTTGTAGAAGTTGACCCAGAGGTTGATGAATTCAACTTCTTCCTTCAGACACGAATATTTTAGTCGGCTATTTGTGCTGAAGGCCTTGTCGTAGAATTTGTCAGGTGCGTCGATCTTGGGGAGAATGCCTGAGATTATGATATTCCTTGACTTGTTTACGATACGAGCGAGAGAAAGAGAGAAAAGGAGAGGAAAACAAAAAAGAAGGACCAGGGTGGGGGAATAGGCCTTTAAGGGGGTACTTCCTTTTTATGGACCCCTGCTCCCTCAGGTTTAATTAGCCCCACTAGTTTTCAGATTATGAGATATTTGCTCCATTTGTTTGTCGATTTTAAGACCTTTCGCCTCATTTCTTTGTCAATATTAAGACCTTTCTGCTATTTAGATATCGATTTTTTTCCAGGCGAACGATAGTGAGCCTGTAATTTTGAAAGAACCGGCCTTCGGCCGGGAAATTTTTCTACCAAAATTTTTACAAATTAATCTAGAATGTGGATCTAATGGATTTTTTTTTGTTTAAAGTTTGATGGGGGTCTAGGGAGAAAACTAAAAATACTAAATATATGAAAAAATCGACCCAAAAAATTAACCATCACCCCTGTATCTCTCCTTATTGAAGGTCGCGTCATACAGAACTCGAACGTCGCGCGACCTACCCCCGAACAGGATGACTTACAAAATTTTTTCAAATTTTCAAATGCTCGGGTAAATTCGGGTCAATTCGGCCAATGTTCTCGTTGATTCGGGGGAAGTTCCGGGGATGTTCAGGGGTGCAGCCGAACATCCTGGGGTTCGGCCAGAAGTTAGTGCATGCGTTAACTTCTAGCCGATATTCGGGTGTAAAAACCGTTAAAAAAGGTCGGCTCTCGGTCGGCTTACGGTCGGCTTACATTCCTGTTACGTTCTTTTGTTTCGGCCGATGTTCGTCTGTTATTTTCATTGACGAAGTTAACTCGATCTAGCCGAACATAACCAGACATTAACCCGATTCGTATGAATATAAGGCGACATTAACCATAATAACAACCGAATGAGAGACGATATACTCGAATAAAAGACTACATTACCCCGATGAACAGAGGAATAAGGCAAGACCAAACGAGTCTATTGAAGATTTTGGGAAGAACACAACTCGTATGACAGGAATGAGAGACGATAAAGACTGGAATTTACCCCGAACATCAGCCGAAGCATCTTGTCTGTATCGGGTGGTACACGTGGCACGCGGAAGTTTCCACTCGACAGAGAAGATAAAGAGAGAAGCGAGGGAGCAGCGTGGGGCGACACACAAGAATGCGAATCGAATCGTACGCTGGCAGCCAAGCGCACGGGCCCTATATATTGCTGCCGGAGCCTCCATCGCTCTCACACCCTCCGCACAAGTTGCCCCAACAAGTTATACCTCTCCACACCACACAGCAACCACCAAGATGGGCAAGGGTAACAAGCTACCATGCCGCAAAGCAACTAGGAAGGGCAAGGAAGCATCTGTGGACCTCTTCGCCACAGAGGATGTCATATTAGAGAGTTCCTCAAACTCTGAAGGGACTGATGATGACACTCAATTTCAGTCCGGTCAGTCACTTTCACAGTCCCAGGACACCCCGGACCTCACCCAAATGGAGTCACTTCCCCTGCTTCCTAAACGGCCACGGCATGACCTCATTCACACCCTCCCTGAACTCGGAGATACGCCATCCCACACAAACGAAGAAGATGATGATGCCGATCCCACCGTACCCCCACCCACGCCATCACCCAAACCAGGCACCTCCAAGACCACACCAACGCCGCCTGCCCCAAAAACCATCACCAAACGGAAGCGGACAATCGCCATCCTGCCTGCCAAGGATGAAGTCGCTGTGGCCGAGTGGTACCGCGAAAACGACTTCTTCTATAATAAGAAGCTCCGGGCACACCGAGACCGGGACATCCGTGACCGGGCTATGAGTGAGAAGGCCGCGGAACTCAACGTTACAGGTGGGTTGCAAAACAAATTATTGGTGTCCAGTGTTCCAAAGTGCCGTCTAAAGTATTGATTGTATGCTGAATATTGTTAGGTAATGTCTAATGTTTATAAATTGCCGTCTACAGTTTTGTTTGTGTTAGCAACATTTGGTTATTTACTGTGCGCTTACCTGTGATGTCAAAAGGGTGACTAGAGACCTGACATTATAGATATATATATACTCGGCGTGTTTGCTATTACATTTGTTATATTATATTTTTAAACAGTGCTTATAATATTGGTTTATTTTCCAGTTGTGCTTCTGTCCAAGTGGATGGAGGGGATGCGGACCAGATACGTGAAATTGAAGGAGCTACCCTCAGGTTCTGGTGCCCATGAGCTGACGGAGAGGGAGACCGGGATCTGAGAGGCCTTCTCCTTCCTACAGCCTCATATCGTCAAGCTTCCCACCAGGAAGAGCAAGGTACGTTACATCACAACTAATTTTTTATAAATATCTGATAAACAATAGAAACACCTGGGAAAGGACAGTAATACGTCTAGTTGAACTGTTCAAGTTATGTTTGTTTATTTATAATACTCATAACATACAAGTTCCCAAGCAACCTTAATTTAAAAATTAATAAACATATATATGTATTAACACTGTTTCCGCCACATTACGACTCAATAATTTATATCACACTGTCATATGGTAATTAATTGATATCACACTGTCACATAACAATCATTTAAATATTTATTAATCATTGCAATCATTTCAACATTGTTTAGATAGTTATTAACATTTTATAGAACATTGTAGTAAATCCGAGAATATCAGGAACTGAGCATTAACATAAATTGAAAGAGTTATTACATAGTTATTAAACTTTGATAGAACATTATAGTCTATCTGACAATATCACCAACTATAATAACTTTTTCCAAACTATTATGAATCAATATATTTTGTAGAAATGGCATTTCAATATGATAAACTAACAACCCCATATCTTTCACAGAAGTACAAGAAGAAACGACCTGCCACCCACACCGCTCCTACGGCTGAGGAGGAGCTTGCCGACGACCCGGAGGAGGAGAGTCCACCGGAGGCATCGCAGGAGCCTGCTGTCTCTCCCACCACCCCTTCATCTACTCGCTCCACATCCACTGGCCGTCGTCGCACCAAAACGCCTACGCCTGGTGATGTGTTTGAGAGCGACCTGTACAACAAGGTAAATATTTTAGTAATAATTAACCATCCAATGCTTATCATAAGAATTATTAATGCATATATTCACATTAATACATCACTATTATTATTTATTCTTTCCATATATGTTGTTGCATGCACGTGTCAATAGATGTATGGTCACCAAAACATTCGTCACTTTAATGTTTAGTTTTGTGTTATTTTATTTATGTGACATCTTTTATTTTTCATATTTCCACATTACATCCGTGACCTGAATGTTATTTATTCTTCGTTAATTAATGCTTTACTATTTTTCCAACAGCTACGACAAGGGGAGAAGTGTTTAAATGAGCTCTACACCAGGTGGGATGCACCCAAGAAGGCCGCGACCCCATTCCAGACTTCACTGAAGCTGTTTCACCAATTCATCCAGGACAACCTCTCTCACTTAGACCCCTCCGATCTAGACCACTACCAAATTGAAGTCATGCGCTTCACACAGGCTATGCGGTCCTACAGCCGTGGGACAGGCCCCCTCCCACGGATGGGTCCTGACGGAGAGCCCCAACAGCCACCACAGCAACGCCAGGTGTCTGCCCAGCCAACCCCTCACACCTCACAGCAGCACGTCTACTTTGAGACCCTGCAAGCTCCAGGCCCTTCCTACTACCACGGTGCCAAGACTATGACAGCCCCTGCCACGCCACGAGGATGGAAGTCCCCGCAACCATTCGCTGGACGACCTGAAGCCCATCCAGTGGACATGAACAGGCCCCCCACCCCAAGGATGGTTGACATTTCCCCCGGGTTTGTGAGTAGGATAATTGATGATTTTCCTTAGTGTTGTAATGTTGTCTTGGTATTGAAATCCTAAAGGTGTCTATATTACTTTGGTGTAACTTGATCTTTCCCCTTATTGGCAAGATCAAGTAATACCAAATTACTATAGACACCTTTAGCTATTTCTACATACCGATTATTATGTGTAATAACTTGTTCTTATTACTCATTACTTTTGTGGGGGCAGGCTGGGGGCAACAATTGAATCGTGATATTGATAAGTACAAAATATAATGCTGGGTACTATATACTATAATTATAATTAGTGTGTAACCTCAGGAAACAACTTTTTCAAATATTTTTGTATTGATGTAATACAAATATAATGTGTATATGTTGGTTGTACTTGTCGTTTTTATAAAATATAATTACTAAATAAATATGTTTATATGACACAAAACAATGAATACGTTATGGGAAGATGAATGCAGGACAATAATATTTGTATTTAAAATGTGATACGTAATATATAAAATAATGATGGGATAAATTAACTTAAAAGATTGACGTTTTACAACACGAATAATATATTATACAAGAGATTTTTTTTGACTAAACTCATAAAACAATATTGAGGTGCGAAATGAATAAGCTTGGCGTGTTGTAATGATAAACTCTTTATTATAAGAAATATTCTAGACATGATACGAAACTATATTATTAACATTTATAATCATGTCAATTTGATATATGAAAGTTGCAAATGAACTATAAATGTGACTTGGATAATTGGGTAATAATCACAGTCTAATAAGGTGTCATATAAAATATTTAGGTAGGGCATTGATTTATGGGGAATAATTGTAATGACAACTTACCTGTTCAGTTTAGAGGTACCTGCCAGGGCAGGCGCTATTCTGACCGGCTGTAGTACTCTGCCAAGTAGTCTCGGTGTAGCTTGGCAGTAGCTGGTCCCCTCTGCCGCTGCAGTGGTTGTAGTCCATCCAAGGGGTCCCTGGTCCAGTCACCTTGTTCCATGTTCTCCTGACGCTGAGGTGCTTGTCCTTGTTGCACTTGCCGTTTGTCTATGAGGAGGTTGTGGAGTATACATGAGGCGATGACTACCTTCTCCACGGTGCTGGGGTGAATGTTCATGGTTGTGAGTAGACACCTGAAGCGGTTTGCCAGCATACCGAAGGCATTCTCCACCTGCCTCCTGGCCCGGGAGAGTCTGTAGTTGTAGTTTCTCTTGGTTTCATCCAGTCCTCTGTGAGGGTAGGGTTTCTGTAACCATTCCCTCATGGGGAATGCGTCATCCGCAACGAGAAAGTAGGGCACTGGACGGTCCTCTCCAGGAAATGGCTCTGCTTCCGGCAAGCCTGCGGCACAGTCCTCCAGGGCCTGCCGGATGTCGCTCACCTGGAAGATGCCACCATCAGATGCGGAACCGTTCGCTCCCACGTCCACGTACATAAACTTGCCCAGGTGATCAACCACTGCCAGGAGAACAATGGAGTGGTAATGTTTGTAGTTGTTGTTGTTGTTCCCTAAGCTGCCTGGCCGAACAGCCCCGAGTCCCTGAAAACGGCCATGGCCACGATCGAGCTTTCCCACAGAGCTCTCATTGAGTGTAGATTGTGTTGTTGGCGTAAGTGGTTGTGTGAAATGCAGTCTATGATGTGTTTAATGGTATGGGGTGCTGTGTTACATCCCGGGCAGGCATCGACAACGGAGTCATCCAGTCTCTTCTGATAGCTCAGGAGAGCTGGATGGTGTCCGCATCTCAGCCTGGCCAGGTGGACTCTGTCCTCGCGAGGAAGGGAGGATTCGGAAGGATGGATTTCGGGAGGTCGTGCATGCAGCTGCGTGTTGTCTGTGAGTGAGTGGATGGATCGGTGAGAGATATGAGTATGGATGTGCTTCTGGAAGTTGGTTCGGGGTGGGCAGGGAGGGAGAGAGGACAATAATTGTGTGTGATACCGTGTGCTGGGTGTTGTTTTGATATTTCTTGGTGTCTGTGGGTGTGTTGCCATGTAGTTTAGTGGGTGGTCTTGGTTCGTGGAGGCTGCTGCCAGGAATTGAGTGCCTCTCATGTCCAGATGGTCTTTGACTTTGAGGATTTTCGTTTCTTGATGTAGGTGATCTGTGCGTGCAGTAGCTGTGCAGCCTGTAATGATCTTCAGGGCTTTGTTTTGAATAGTTTGTAAGGTCTTATGATGTGTTTCAGCTAGGTAAGAAGCCCAGGCTGGGCTTGCGTATTCCATCACTGATCTTATGTATTGTTTATATACTGTGGTGGTAGTTTCTTTGTTGTGTCCAAATTTTGTGTGAGCAAGTGACCTGAGGGCGTTAAGTCTGGGTGTCAGTTTCTTTTTAATGTTTGTGGTGTGCTGTTTGAATGTCATATGAGTATCATATGTTACTCCTAGGATTTTGGGTGTGTGTGTATGTGTTAGGGGTGTGTTGTTTATGGTGAGTTGAGGGATGTATTCGTGTTCTCCTGTCCAACTTGTGAGCAGGGTTGCGGTGGATTTGGCTGGGGCTAGATTAAGTCTGTTTGTAGTGCACCAGCCATGTAGTGTGTTGAGATAGGGTTGAAGGAGATCTATTGCTCTTTTTGGGTCATGGTGTGTGCATGTGAGTGTTATGTCATCTGCATAGGAGGCTAAGTTTATTTGGGGCGTATTGGGTGTAGTTATATCGTGCATGTACAGATTGAAGAGTGCGGGCGATAGGACGGATCCTTGTGGGACTCCGTTTGGAAAGTTTCTGATTTTAGATGACTGACCGGCAAAAGATACGTGTGCACATCTGCCTGCTAGGAAGTTGGCCAGCCACCTTTTGTGTTGTTGTGCATGTTTGTGTTGTAGATTTTGTTTGTTAGGTTGTGGCGGGGGATGGCATCGAAGGCTTTACTAATGTCGAGTGTGGCTAATAGTGATCTGTGTGGTGGTCTAGCTGAATTGATGCCGTCGAAAGCTCTTTGTGTAAGGTCTGTGAGAAGAGTGTTTGTGGAGTGCAGTGGCCTAAAGCCATGTTGTGTTGGAGCTAGGGGTAGGTCAGGTGTAATTAGTTGTAATACTAGGCGTTCCATGACTTTGGAGGGGGAGCAAAGGAGTGTGATGGGGCGGTGCGAGGAGGGTAGCGTGGGGTCTTTGTTGGGTTTGGGGAAAGTGATGATGATACCATGCTTCCAAATGTCTGGTATTGTGTTGTGTGAATAGCTGTAGTTTGATATGTTATTGAGTGCTTGTATGTCTTGTGGTCCCAGGTGTCTGAGGTGTATGTTGCTTATGTTGTCTAGGCCACAGGCGGGTGAGTGCGGCTCGCTTGGTGTAGTGACTAGCGTCTCGGACTTCCACCCAGAAGGCCCGGGTTCGCGCCCACGCTCGGCGCATTAAAGATTTTTCACAAGCACTGAGTCGTTACCATCCCTCATGAGCAAAGGGATGGGGTAGTAGTACAGGACCCCAATGGAAATACGCCTAATCGGCCTTATTGAGCTATCCTTAGCTAGCTTAGCATGCGCTAGCTTTAAGAACTATTATTATTATTATTATTATTATTATTATTATATGCTTTGTCTGGTGATTGGTGAAGGGTGTATAGTCAGGGTCTGTTTGTAGTTGTAGTAGAGGGAGCCGCAGTTTCCTGGAGGTTGTATGGCTATGTGCTTGCCATCGATTGCCCCTATGGTGTGCCGGAAGTTCCACCTCTCTTCGAAACCCTTGGCAACCTGTTTCCAACCTTCGGGTGTTGATGGGCACACAATAACCTCTTCCATATACTCCTGGATTATAGCCTCGCATGTCTCACGTACTGCCAGGGAGATTGTGTTTGCACCTACACGAAAGTTTAAGTACATGCTCTTGTATGCCTCCCCTGTGGCCAAAAATCGTAGTGTCATGGCCAATCTCAAACCTGGTTCCAGGGGCTTCTTCCAATTTGTTGTCTCCTTCTTGATCCTGGGTGTCAGACGGCGTACAATGTCATTGAATAGGTCCTCGTCCATACGCAGAAAATACTTGTAGGTGGTCCTGTCAGTGTCCACTAGCTCCTTCAGTAGTTGGTGGTAGTGTCCGTATGTGGCTCTCTGGCCGATCCAAGGTTTGACGCTGCAGCTTCGTGGTGTCCTGGGTCTTACATGGCGCTGACGCTCGTTCTTCAGGATGGTGGTGATGAGTAGCATGTGGTTTAGGTGGGCTACAACAAGCTCCTGATAAAAAATGGCCATCTCCAACTCCTCCTCCGTGGGTGGGTAGAGCTCCGGGAGCGCCATGTTACCATGGTGATGCATGATGTGCGACTGGCATGTGTGCGACCACACCCTGTTTATATAGGGCAGGTACAGGTGTTCGTCACACATTCTTCTAGTATCGTGTTAAGATCTTCTGATGGTCGGGCAGATGCGGCCGGTGATCTTCTGGTGTTCCTCATAATATCTTTTGTATCGTGTCAAGGTAGGTTCGGGTGTAAAAACTGTTAAATATTTGTCGGCTGATTCTTGGCACATTCGAGTTTTGATCGGGTCTTGCTCTGGCATGCATCGGATTATATTCCTCTAATGTTCGGGTCTTTAACGTAAATCGGTCGGGAGTGTCGAGTTACATTCGAGTCTTGTTTGGGGCATAGTCTGGGAATGTCGGGGCATTATCTGGGGATATTCTTCTTTGACCAACATCGGGACAATATCGGATGCATTCGCCTCAAAAATGCAAGTCATCGTGTTCGGAGGTAGGTCGCGCGACGTTCGAGTTCTGTATGACGCGGCCTTAATGCCAAATAAACCCATTTTGAATAGACCTACGACTAGGCAATTTACCAGAGGGCTATTGCAATTATGTATAGAAGTCTTGGGTTCAATAATTCTAGTAATGTTCAAAATTAACAAAACATGAGAGAGAGAGAGAGAGAGAGAGAGAGAGGATAATGAAAGAGGGTGTGAGGGAGGATAGGAAGATGAGTTATTGGCTGAGAGAGAGAGAGAGAGAGAGAGAGAGAGAGAACGTGCTTTAATGAGGGAAAAATGAGACAGGCTGAGAGACAGTGAGAGCATGAGAAGAGACAGGGAGGGAGAGAGAGATTCGAGTGATGAGGACAAAAAGTGTGTGTTTGTGTGCTTAAGAATGTGAGTGTGTCGAGAGTGTAAAGTATATGTATGTGTTATGTGTGTGTTATGTTAGGAGTTCGTGTTGTATATTTTGATGTGTGTGTGTGAGAGAGAGAGAGAGAGAGAATTATAGCGATAACTGAGATACATTTGATGGTGATATGCTACAACTATCAAGAGTCAGAACAGGTATATAATTATAAATATCTCGCCCGTGATTCAATAATAGTGTTTATATTCCCACTGACTGATACAACCCACTATTAATCAACTATTAACTCTTTCATGATCCAATACGCATTAATTATTTTTGTTTCCAGTTATTATTAGACGATTTTATTCAGATGAGGAAGGGTATATTGAAGTCAGAGGGTTGATTGAGAGTCTTTACCCTCTTACTGATTCTCATAACCCTTCCTAAACTGTATAAAATCGTCTATTGCTAGCCATAATTGAGATAGTCTTTTACCCTTATATTTCCGACAGATCCTTTTTTTTTTAAACTGTATATAATCGACTACTAGCCAGAATAAACTGTCAAGGGCGGGTGCCCAACTCCGAAAGGAGTTGAAATAGGGGAGCTATCCCTCCGCCAAAGGCGGCTTTCTAGGGCCTTTCCTAGCTGATGCCGAGAGGATTGGGTTCTAGTCATGTGGTGATGGGCTGGTCTATCAGAGTGAGAGCTGAGCGATCTCTGCCATACCCATAGCTTACTCTGACTGTTCCTCTTACTTATATATCTTCTAGATCTCAAGTGACGGCGTCTTTTCCGTGGATCGACCTCCCTACTGCCAACCTAAAAGTTGGCAGATTGGAAGCCAAAGCGTCACATTTTTCCCTTGCCCCTCAACTTTCCCTTCATAATTGCTGAGGGGCACAGGGCCTTGGGTGGGGCTTTGGTTTCCCGGGCGTTTCCGCGCCCTCCTCAGCTCCCTGCCTTAGAGTGGCTTCGGTCACCCAGGCTTTGTTAGTGGTAAGCAGGGAGGGTTTTGTGGGGGCGCTCTATGGCCTTGGCCTTGCTCGGGACCTTGGGGCTGTTCGGCCAGGCAGCCTGGGGAACAACAACAACAACAACAACATAAACTGTCAAAATGCGTCACAATCTTCAAAGGGTCAAGGTCTACTGCATCATAGTCGTTCCACCATGCAACTCTTTCACTCACATCTATTAAGGGGAGATATCCACTTGAGGGACTTTTTTCTGGACTCCTTTCTCCCTCATGTTTAGCCTCATTGCTTTTCTAATTTTAAGACGTTCTCCCCATTATTTTGATGATTTTAAGACCTTTCACCCAATTTATGTCACTTTTAAGACCTTTCGTCCCATTTAGGTGTCAAATTTTTCCTGGCGAGCGATAGCGAGCCTGCAATTTAAGAGGAATCGGCCTTCGGCCGGGACATTTTTCTACCTAAAAATGTACACATTTATCTTTCAAGGGGGTCAAGGGGGTGGAATTTCAAGCTTGATGGAAGTCTAGGAAACACACTAAAAACCTCCCCTATGCAATCGATTTTTGTGTTTTGGTAATCAAGATTCTTTTCAACCTAAGGACTAAGACATATTTTTCAGTAGCCTAGGAATCGTGCGAGGTCCGGAAGTTCTGTAGAAACGATGAATGATTTGTTTTTTACTAAACCTTTGAGTGCCGTAACTTTAATTTTGTATTTTAAAAATTATGTTCAATAACCCCTCTCTGCAATGGCGGACATCAGAGGTGCAGGAGACCAGTATGGAAATTCTCAGTGCATACCTTCTCCTTTATGGAGAGCATGGGACATACATTTTTCAAATACAATCTCGTCCTATTCTGTGAGTCAACTGATTTTTGTTCAGTCTTTCTTTTACACTGCCTCTAAATTCTGACAATGTTCACTTTTTCCTTTGAATTAACATTTTTCATAAACCATTTGTCTACCCACTGTGGCTCCTGTACCTAAAATGTGGATATCCTTGCATTTTCCTACAAAAGTGGTAATTAATCCATGCAACTTCGTCCTTTCTGTCCTTCGTCAATAAAGCAAACCTACATTCTAACATAGAGTAGCTAAAACATTGCCAAACAGCCTCGCAAGGATCAGTGCATCTGTTGCCACATGATATCCTCTGTACTCAATGTAAACTAGGGGGGGGGGGGGGAGGGGGGGGGGAAGGAGGTCTTGGTAAAAAGGGGTAAAGGGGAGAGACAGCCGAACCACACGAGCATATTTCAGGCATCTTTTTTTCCCAACATTTCTTCTGTGGACGCTTTTGGGTTCAAGGTAATTTTTTGTTTAGGTATCGGCGAACCAAAGTTATGTACCTCCACTTGAGTCACCGACATCGATACCAATGATCCTCGATATTGGTGCCGGGATAAAGTTGCTGATCTTAAGTCGATGGAAATTACGCCCGTGTGACTCGGCCTTTTAAGAGATGTGAGGGTAGTCTAGGGTGGGTCGGGTTGCTAATACACACACACACACACACACACACCCACACACCCACACACACATACTCACACATACATTAGTAGTCACTCTTGTTACCTCACTCATATACTCGTACTCATATTCACTCACATGCTCACACACACACACACACACACACACACACACACACACACACACACACACACAGACACACACACACACACTTGTATAATCACAGACACAATAATTCTTGTACACACTCAGCAACTCGTGTGCTTACAGACTCACTCTTGCACACACACACTCACTCACTCGTATACTCATACATCAGTCTCTCTTGCACACAGCCATTAACTCACTCGCATATACAGACACATTCACTCCTGCACAAATTCATCCACTCACTCGTACAGACAGACACACTTACTCTTGCACACACACTCACTCGTATACTCTTGCACACAGCCATTCACTCACTCGCACAGGAAGATACTTCACTCTTGCATACACTCATTCACTCACTCTCATATATAGAAACATTCACTCTTGCATACACTCATTCACTCACTCTCATAGATAGAAACATTCACTCTTGCATACTCATTCACTCACTCTCATAGATAGAAACATTCACTCTTGCATACACTCATTCACTCACTCTCATAGATAGAAACATTCACTCTTGCATACACTCATTCACTCACTCTCATAGATAGAAACATTCACTCTTGCATACACTCATTCACTCACTCGCCATAGACAGGCAGACATTCACTCATTCACGTAGACAGACACACTCACTCCCTCTCATTATGACAACATACTTAAATATAGTGTTACATCGTACTCTCGATTCCAATTAAGGGGAGACTGGCCGTTTGTTTGGTCTATTAATGCATTTATTCATATATTTTTTTAGTTTCCTCCCTAGAATTCCATCAAGTTTAGAAAAACACCCCCTAGACCCCCTTCAAGATAATTTTTTACATTTTTCGGTAGAAAAATGTCCCGGCCGAAGGCCGATTCCCCTTAAAATTGCAGGCTCACTATCGCTCGCCAGGAAAAAATCGACACCTAAATGGCACGAAAGGACTGAAAATTGACAACGAAATCGGGCGAAAGGTGTTAAAATCGCCAAACTAATGGGCCGAACGTCTTATAATATCAAAACTAGTGGGGCTAAACATTAGGGAGAAGGGGATCCTGAAAAACGGTCTGCCTCCCCTTAACTCGCACTCCGACATATGTTTAGATAATTGTGAAAGGTGTTTTGTATCCGTCACCAAGGAATGAGGGTCGATTTATGAGAAAGAATTAACATGATATTTTCCACAGTCGTAAAGCTATTCCAATTATCATCACGATATTTACCACGGAAACTATCACCACACCAACTACCACATCTATCACCACTACTATCACCACTACTATCACCATAACCATAACTATCACCACCACCACCACAACTACTACTACTATCACAACTACCACCACAAGAAATACAACTACCATCTCAATTAAGCCATCAACATCACACCTACCACCACCACCACTATCCCTGGATGCTGCCCACATCATCACCACCACCATCACCACCATTCCATCACCACTATCCCTGGTTGCTTCCCACATCACCACCACCACCACCATTCCATCATCATTATCCTTGGTCACTGCCCACATCACCACCACCACCACCACCACCACCACCATTCCATCACCACTACCCCTGGTTGCTGCCCACATCACCACCACCATTCCATCACCACTATCCCTGGTTACTGCCCACATCACCACCACCACCACCATTCCATCATCATTATCCTTGGTCACTGCCCACATCACCACCACCATTCCATCACCACTACCCCTGGTTGCTGCCCACATCACCACCACCACCACCACCATTCCATCACCACTATCCCTGGTTACTGCCCACATCACCACCACCACCACCATTCCATCATCATTATCCTTGGTCACGGCCCACATCACCACCACCACCACCACCATTCCATCACCACTATCCCTGGTTACTGCCCACATCACCACCACCACCACCATTCCATCATCATTATCCTTGGTCACGGCCCACATCACCACCACCACCACTACCCCTGGTTGCTGCCCACATCACCACCACCACCACCATTCCATCACCACTATCCCTGGTTACTGCCCACATCACCACCACCACCATCAGTGACATCATCCCTATGACGTCAACACATCCTTAAACTTATATAAATAAATTGACACCAATATGCCCATCGACACTTCTCTCTCTCTCTCCAGCTGAGGGTAAATTGCCATGTTCCCATCTTGATTACTCGGTTATTACGAAGCTATTGTAGTGATATATGGTGTTAATTAACCCCTTGAGGATTAGGACGCATGTTGACAGTTTAGTGTGTTTATTATTAGACGGTTTTGTACAGCTTAGGTAGGATGTGGGAGTCAAAAATCTAAAGACTATCTCAATTAAGGGGAGATGGGTTGGTTTTCTGGTCTCCCTTCTGCCTCATGTTTAGCCCCAGGCGTTTTTATGACCGTTCTTCCCATTTCTTTGTCAACATTAGGACTTTTTGTGTCATTTAAGTGTCGATTTTTTGCTGGCGAGCGATAGCGAGCCTGTGATGGCCAGGAATTTTTTCTACCGAAAAATGTACACATTTATCTTGAAGGGGGGTCTAGGGGGTGATTTTTTAAAGCTTGATGGAGGCCTTGGAAGGAAAAAAAAAAAAAAAAAAAAAAAAAAAAAAAAAAAAAAAAACACACACACATATATGAGCTAATGAATACGCAGATCCCCACTTACACCCCTGACTTCCATAATTATACCCTTTCTAATCTGAATAATAATATCTAATATTAGCCGGAATAGAATGTTACAACGCGTCATAATCCTCAACACGATAGTTATAAAAACACTTGGCACTATTATGACGTCGTAGAGACGTAGTAATTAATATAAAGTCGTCATCTCATATTTTGCCAGTTAGTATTAAGGGGCGATGGGCGTATTAAGGGGGGATGGGCGTATTAAGGGGGGATGGGCGTATTAAGGGGGGATGGGCGTATTTATTTCCTCATTTAGGTGTTTTTTTTATAATTTTTTTAGTTTCCTCCCTAGACCTACATCAAACTTTTAAAAAATCCCTTCTACTGTAGATTCATTTTGTATATTTGTCTTCCAAAATTACAGGCTCACTATCGTTCGCCAGGACAAAAATTGACACCTAAATAGCACGAACAGTCTTAATATTGACAAAGAAATGGGGTGAAAGGTCTTAGAATCGATAATCTAATGGGACAAACATCTTGAAATTTGAAAACTAATAGGGCTAAACATGAGGGAGAAGGAATCAGCCCTGGGCTTGGACATATTTGTTATAGATAAATGTACAAATATAGCTTGAAGGAGGTCTGGGTAAAACTATTGTTTTTAGTTTGAAGGCGGTCTGCGAAGGGTAATTGCTTGTTAGCCTAGGTGATAAACTAAAATACATTGCTCGAAAATGACAAAAACAAGCAAAATTGACAATGATAATGAAACAAAAAGACGTTGGACCAGACACTTATTTATTCCTATGACCTCCTCTCCTTTGTCTTCCCAAACCTGTTATTCCGTGTTTGTTGTATTATTTCCTGCTCTCTCTCTATCTCTATCTCTATCTCTATCTCTCTCCCTCTCTCTCTCTCATGACCAAAGGCATTTCTTGGGTTTTGAGAACTGTTGCATACATTATAAATGATAGGTATCAAAGGAAACATCTATGCATGGATACAAATATGGTTAACACACAGAAAGCAGAGAGTGGAAATAAACGGAGTAGAATCTGACTGGGAGACTGTTTTATAGTGGAGTGCCTCAGGGATCTGTCCTGGGGCCAGTATTGTTTTTTGTCCATATAAATGATATTGATCTATGACTAAACAATACTGTCTTAAATGTGGGGGTGCATGGGTTGAGATAAACATGGAATGATAATCGCCAAACTGTACATAATTATCTTGCAAAATGCAATGGCACTGAAATAATTATTAACAATGGTATAAAGGATTTTGTGGATCGTCTATACCGGGCCTGTGACGTCACAAGAGTGTAAGTCTACCATCCAGTCTAGGATAAGGATACTTCTGTGACGTCACTATGACGTCACAGGCCTGGTATAGACGATCCGCAAAATCCTTTATACCATTGTTAATAATGATTTCAGTGACATTGCATTATACCAGATAATTATATGCAGGTTGGCGATTACTTCTCCATGTTTACCTCAACCCATGCACCCCCACCTTTAAAATTCGCTGATGACACAAAGATAGGAAACTCGGTATTAACCAAAGAAGACAAAAACAAACTACAATCAGAATTGAATAATATAGGTGAATAATATAGGTGAACAGTCAGAAAAGTGGCAATGTCATTCAATGTTGATTAACGTGAGATCTTACAAATCAGTATTGAAAACAAAACAAATATTAACACGAGATGAATGACCAATAAATTAAAATTACTTTGCGGGTACTAGGCCAATAGAGCATTGGGGTTTATTAACCTCTGAAGTGCGCATGGGGGTAATTGGAAACGTCCCCCTGTGCTGACGTATTTGAGGTGTTTCCGTCACTAAAATATTCATTGTGCCATTAATAGCATTAATATTTATCCATATGCACCTATTATGGGTTGATTATAAAGGTATTAACCTGAAACAACAATAAAACGAGTGAAAACAGCGTTTGGATGGTCAAAATCGGAGATATAGCCCGCGAGTTGTATAATGTATGGGTGAGGCAATCTGCTTTCCCGCCAATTTCCCCCAAGGCCACTGAGACACAGTCGATCGATACTCTCTCTCTCTCTCTTGCACTCGCTTGCTATCAGTGATGACCACACCCTCCAATCGGATTTCTAATGTTAGCACGAAAATATACCTCAGAATAAGGGAATAACAGGGAAAATAGGTGATAACTGAAGGAGAGGAGGAAAGTGGGGAAGGAGGGGAGGTAGAGGACTGAGATTTTGCATGGCCCAGGGGCCAAAAAAAAAATAAATAAAAAAAATAAAAATAATAAAAAATATTTTTTTTTCGATGTCAAAAGTTGATTTTTATTTTCTCTGACTCTTAAGAGTCTTCCCGCAGTGCGCCGGGGGGACTCTTAAGAGTCTCCCCGCAGCTCCCGGGTTAATAGGAATTGTACTTATAAAAGTGAGAACATTATAGTTATCGTATAAATACGATAGAATATGACTCTTTTGTGATCTCTTATGTCTCTGTGACGTCATAATCTCTCCTACAGAACGACGTAGGACGAGTAGATCGTATATTATAAGATTGTAAATAAGTTAAGTTATAAAAGGCCTAATATGCTATTAAGCAATATTGCCATGGTCTTATGTAGTATATATGAATTTATCGTATATATTAATATAATTTATCGTATAGAGCTACCTAAATGCGGTACGATAATTTGGGCTCCTGGCGGTTTGCCAAGGCAGCAAGGTGTGCTTTTGAGGTACGTCAGAGCCTTCACGAACACCAACCAGTTAACATCTAATTTTCCGCCCTCAGTTGATCGTGCTTTTGTGCCTCTAATCACAATACACATACAGCAATACACACAGCTACACCATCACGACGCTCTCATCGACATCATGACTGACTGATAGATAAGCATAATATTCATGTCCATTCCCATGTAATCATTTATTCTTTCTTTAACTTGACTCGTGTCTTGGGACCGAAGTCTCGTTCCCCATTGTCCACCACCATATTGGGTAAAACGTTCTCCCTTGCCTCATTGCCACGTGGAACTATTGGTGAGTTAATTCCTGGCTAATATTAACCCTTATAACCTTACCCTATAATTATATACATTTATTATGTGAGACCTTTGGATATAAATTAGCTTGTTTCAGATTGAATTCAATTTAGATATAGAGTATTCATTTAGATTGATTTTATTTGATTCATTATAGCTTAGTAACATTTAACTTCCATTGATAGTTTACCACATTGGTGCCCAGACCCGGGAATTAGCTACCAGTAAGGGATTTTAAGGCAATGAACAAGGGGACATATAACAGGATGCAGGAACAACTCTATGATAAACTGGCAAGGCTAGCCAAGCGATGGTTAGAGCCGGAATGCAGGGTCACATCGTTGCACCTGCCCAAGTTGTGCATCCCACCCATCGTCTTTCCCCAATAATTTTCTTTTCTTCCTGTGACATATGACCTGACCTAACATTTTTTCTTGTTCAATATGATCCATTAGTAGGTATTGCTATATAGTGTACTATTTTTTCTCCATAACATAGAAGTCCGCCGGTTGGCGTCTCTTAAGTAGCCTATTATTTGGCCGTTGTTTTTGTAACGTGATATTTAGATACATAGCCTATAGGCTCACATGCAAAATGGATAAAGACCATAAAGAGACACCGTCTAGTGGGGTGCTAAGCAAAGCCCCTAAAAATCAAAGGGCGGGACTTCGGGGAGTGTTAAATAGGCTAATTGTGGACTTAAACACTTTCATCACTACTGCTGATCGAGAGGAATTGGAGGCTAGATTAGATAACGTCCAGGCTACCCACGGTCGTATTACGGCTCTGAGTGAGGTGATTGTGGCTGACATGATAGAGGAGGAAGAGATAGTTACAGAGTGTGATAATCGCGCCCTCTATGACGAACCTGTCTTTAGAGCGAAGCGTCTATTACAGCGTGCTGTCGCAAGTAAGAAGGGAGGCGATAATGAGGCCCATAGAAGGGCTGACCCAAAACATACTGTACGCCTCCCAAAGCTCAATCTTCCTACATTTGGGGGCAAGTTAACCGAGTGGTTAGCTTTTTGGGACGTATTTCGATCTACGGTTCATGAATCCTCTTTGGATAATGTCCGCAAGTTTCACTATCTGAAGGGACAAATGGAAGGAGAGGCCTTACATTTAATAGAGGGTTTTGCAGTAGTAGGTGGTAGTTATCTTGAAGCGGTACACTTATTAGAGTCCACATACGGGGATAGAGAGCAGTTGAAGATGGCCCATGTCGTTGCCTTGTTGGGGCTCGCAGAACCACAGTATAAGGTTGATGAGTTGACAAACTTCAGGGCAAATATGGAGTGCCATACTCGATCGCTAGATACCCTAGGGCTTACCACGCAGGAAATGATAGTCATTATCTTGCGTCAGAAGCTTCCTATGGCAATACTTGATAAGGTAAGATCATTTGAGCTGGGGGAATTCAAAACTCAGTTCAGTAAGGAGATCAATAATCTACAGTTGAACAAAGGGAGAATGTATGAGTCGGGAGGGAGTGAGAATGTGGAGAAGAGGGGAACAGTAAGCATGACAGTGGGGACTAAAGTAAAGAAAGAGGGTGTGTATAAGAAACCTGCTCAGATTCTATGTAAGCTATGTAACAACAAACATAAATGGAGTTTCTGTGTAAAATACCCGACAAATGAGACAAAACTAGCACAGGCGAGAAGATTGAAGCTATGTGTAGGTTGTCTAAGTGGGGAACATGGTAAGCAGGGACAATGTACTGCTACATACTTAAGGCCCTGTCGGCACTGCAAAGGACATCACTTTGATAAGTTGTGTCCTACTGCAGATAAAGTCAAAGACGTCAAAAATGAGGGTACTACAACTGTGGCACTAGGTAGCACGCAAGACACCACTATATTGCCCACAATACAGATTCCCATGGAAGGTAATGACAGTAACAAAGTTTGTCTGGTACTTCTAGATCAAGGGTCTCAACGTTCCTTTATAAAGAGGTCCGTACTAGTGGGACTGAAGCACCGAATCGTAGGGGCTGAGACTCTTCGATTACAGGGCTTCACAGGGGTTACTGATAAACAAGACTACGAGATAGCGGAGATTTCATATTTCTATCGTAAAAACCGGTACTTTATGACTTGTATCGTAGTAGACACCCTACCAGAATATGTATCTGTGGGTGTGAAGAAGGTGGAACACGCATTACGTAGCAAAGGGGTTAATTTGTCAGATCCCATGGGAAATCAGAGTGAGGTGCATGTTCTACTTGGTGTGGATCATTATTATGAAGTAGTATACCCTGGATTTAAAAAGATGTGTGGTGTAATTTTAATCCCCACAAAATTTGGATACTGCATGAGCGGAAAGGTGCATACTACACAGTCAAAGGTCCTGGTCGACACGGTCTCGATATATAGAGTCAATGTAACCGCGGCAGAGGAGTTGGGAAGGGAGGATTCCCAACCTAGTGACCCTAAGATGGCTGCCGAGTTCGACCTGGAACGACTGTGGAGATTGGATCACATAGGCATTAATCCTATGGAGACTGATTATGACTCGGAAGTTGCGCTACAAAGGTTTGACGAGTCTGTGTGCTACTGTGCCTCAGACAAGCAATATAAAGTTAGTTTACCCTGGAAGAACAGTGAGATAAGCCTGCCTACCAACTATGGTTTGGCATTAGGTCGCTTGCGCGCATTGCAGCGGAAATTGTCTAACGAACCGAGCACGCGCCAGGCGTATGACGATGTATTCGGAGTTATGAGTTATGAGGATAGGGGTTTTATTGAGAGAGTCGATGTCAAGGAACCGTGTAAGAAGGGTAGGGTTCACTATCTGGCCCATCATGGGGTAAAGAAAGACAGCGTCACCACACCAATACGGGTGGTGTATGACTGTTCTGCCCACCAAGGTCAACAACCCAGTCTGAATGACTGCCTGTTGACAGGTCCGTCCATGGTGTCGGACCTGTCCCAACATCTATTGCGGTTTAGGCTGGGAAAGTACGCCTATACCAGTGACATCGAGAAAGCATTCTTGATGGTCAAGCTAAAGGAGGAAGATAGAGATGTTACCCGCTTTCTTTGGTTCGGCGACATTAGCGACTCTGAAAGTCCCATCATAATATACCGTTTTCGGGTTGTACTCTTTGGGGCCACTTGCTCGCAGTTTTTGTTAAATGCCACAATCAGAAAACATCTAGCTGACACTCATGAGGACACAAGTAAACTATCTCGCGGATTATACATTGACAATTTGCAGGGTACTAGCGATAGTCAAGATGATTTGTTGTATGCATACTGGCAAGCACGCAGATTGTTTGCAGATGCACATCTATTTCTCCACGAGTGGGTTACTAATAGTGAAGATCTTCAGAGTTTAATACAAGTGGATGGTACGGCATCTCTTAACCAGGAAAAGTCCAGAAATTTGGGGATGATCTGGCAACCTAAACATGACATACTAACTTTTCAATCAAGGTCTTTTGCTCAGCAGACAGGAGCGCACACAAAAAGAAGTCTGTTGAGCAAAGTTGTGCAATTTTTTGATCCTTTGGGTCTAGCATTACCTGTTACCATAAGAGCTAGGATTCTAATGCAGGAAGTTTGGAGACGTAAAATAGGATGGGATGACAGTTTGCCCGAGGACCTGAATGACCAAGGGACATTGTTGTTGAATGAATATGCCATCCTATGTACTAAACCTATACCTCGTAAAGTGGCGGCGTTCGGTGACGTTACGTTACACACGTTTTGCGATGCTAGCGCCACGGCATACGGGGTAGCCATATATGTTGTTACTTCATTTGGGGCACATTTAGTTACAGCCCGGGCCAAAGTAGCCCCGGTTTAAAAAGGTAACTATCCCTAAAATGGAATTGACTGCCATGCTGCTATTAGCACGTCTGGTGCAACATGTACGCGCAGCATACGAGAGCGAATTAAATATTGAAATCGTTCACGTATGGTGCGATAGTCAGGTCGCACTCAACTGGATACATAGCAAGAAGTCTCTGCCAGTTTATGTGCGGAATAGGGTAGATGAGATTAGAGCCCTTTTGCCAGACGTTGCTTATCATTATGTAAATACAAAGGAAAACCCTAGTGATCTCATAACTAGGGGTTATAACGGCTAGCCAGTTAATGAAGTCCGAATTGTGGTGGCATGGTCCAAAGTGGCTGCTCCATGAAAGTGAATGGACGATATGGCATGCTGTTGGTGAGGGACTTCTGCCACTGGAAACAGTGGCAGTTACAGCCCAACCAAATGAGCCACCGGGTCCTATCATAAAGTGGGCAAGATTCGGTGACTATAATAAACTAGTCAGAGTTGTAGCTTGGGTGTTGCGATATGTATCCAATCTTAAGCTTAAAGTAACGGGCCAACTCTGCAACAGGGGTCACAACATTGATGCTCGTGAATTTAAAGCAGCTGAAGTAACTTTGATCAAATGGGTTCAAGTAGAAACCTTTTCCAATGAATTAGAATCCTTGAAAGGCTCGAATAAGACATTAATGCCTAATATAGTGCGTCAACTAAGGTTGCACCTAGACCATGGCCTCATCAGGTGTGAGGGTCGCCTGAAGTGGTCGGGTGTACCAGACGGCACAAACCGACCTATACTTATGCCAACAAGACATCACGTTACTGATCTATTGATCATACGTGCACATAGGGAAGTAAAACACTACGGGGTATGTCATATTATATCAAATTTACGTCTCATATGGTGGATACCCAGAGTTCGACAAGTAGCTCGACGCGTAGTGAGAAAGTGTGTAATATGCCAGAGACTAAAGGGTAAACCATATGCAACTGGACCAGCTCCACCTCTACCTGAATGCCGTGTAAAGCACGTAGAACCTTTCCAAGCGGTAGGATTAGATTACACAGGGGCATTGAAGACGAGGGAGCATGAGAAGGTTTATATATTATTGTTTACCTGTGCGACGTCTCGAGCGGTACACCTAGAACTATGTGATAATATGTCTAGCGAAGAATTTATGCTGGCGTTCAGACGGTTTTGTGCCCGTCGTTCATTCCCTCAACTCATTCTTAGCGACAATGCTCCCACTTATGTCCAAGCATCAAAATATCTAAAGGATATGAGTAGTGATCCTACTATCATCACTTTTTTGGGAGAGAAGAAGTGCGAATGGAGGTTCATTCCAGTTAAGGCACCTTGGTTTGGTGGAATGTGGGAACGGTGTGTCGGCATAGTAAAGTCAGGACTAAGAGCGGTTGTAGGACGTGCTCTATTAAAGAAGAGTGAGTTGACGACAGTCCTCGCAGAGATAGAGGCAGTCGTGAATGATCGCCCGCTTACATATGTGTACACCGACCTGCAAGAACCACTACCATTAACGCCAGCTCACTTGCTATATGGAAAACCATTGACTGCGTTTCCATCTGATTTTCCATAGTAGAGTTAGAGGATCCCTCGTTGTACTCTGCGGTAGCGGTGTCTAAGAGATACCAGTATATATCCAGGATAATCGAGGATTTTAGGAAACGGTGGATTAGTGAATATCTGCTAGCATTGAGGGAAAGGAGTGTTACTCCCTCTGGTAGACCAACGGCCCCTACAGTTGGTGACGTTGTTTTAATTAAAGAAGATAGTCCTCGTTTATACTGGAAATTAGGCCGCGTATTGGAGGTATACAAGGGGGCAGACTCTGTAGAGCGGGTGGCGCTTTTAAAGACAGCCACTGGAACTACTGTTCGTCCTATCGCACGTTTGTACGCTTTGGAGCTCGATTCGGCATTGCAATCTGAGGCTCCACCTGTTATTGCTGGGTCCGAGAATTCTCTAAGGAACGACTCGCCTCTTACTGATGGTGATCATTCTCGGACCGGGACGCGTCCCAGACGCGCTGCTGCTGGCGCCGTCGACTTGTGGCGTCAGAAGATAGCCTCTGGGCAACTTTAGGTTTAAGGTGGGGTTCAGGTCTTTTTTGTGGGGGGAGTGTATCGTATAAATACGATAGAATATGACTCTTTTGTGATCTCTTATGTCTCTGTGACGTCATAATCTCTCCTACAGAACGACGTAGGACGAGTAGATCGTATATTATAAGATTGTAAATAAGTTAAGTTATAAAAGGCCTAATATGCTATTAAGCAATATTGCCATGGTCTTATGTAGTATATATGAATTTATCGTATATATTAATATAATTTATCGTATAGAGCTACCTAAATGCGGTACGATAATTTGGGCTCCTGGCGGTTTGCCAAGGCAGCAAGGTGTGCTTTTGAGGTACGTCAGAGCCTTCACGAACACCAACCAGTTAACATCTAATTTTCCGCCCTCAGTTGATCGTGCTTTTGTGCCTCTAATCACAATACACATACAGCAATACACACAGCTACACCATCACGACGCTCTCATCGACATCATGACTGACTGATAGATAAGCATAATATTCATGTCCATTCCCATGTAATCATTTATTCTTTCTTTAACTTGACTCGTGTCTTGGGACCGAAGTCTCGTTCCCCATTGTCCACCACCATATTGGGTAAAACGTTCTCCCTTGCCTCATTGCCACGTGGAACTATTGGTGAGTTAATTCCTGGCTAATATTAACCCTTATAACCTTACCCTATAATTATATACATTTATTATGTGAGACCTTTGGATATAAATTAGCTTGTTTCAGATTGAATTCAATTTAGATATAGAGTATTCATTTAGATTGATTTTATTTGATTCATTATAGCTTAGTAACATTTAACTTCCATTGATAGTTTACCACAATAGTACCATTATACAAAAGCATAGTGAGGCCCTATCTTAATTATGTTGTACAATTTTGGTCTCATTATCTAAACAAAGACATTGAGATACTAGAGTCAGTACAACGTAGAGCCACAACATCAATGCCATCATAAACAATATATCCTAATACAAAAGATAAAAAAACAAAAATTGTTCTCACTTACGAAAAAAAAAATTAAGTCCGGGACTGCATACTAGGGTCCGCAAGGTCTGTGTATATATATAACTCTATGCAACTCTCATTTTCTTTTCAATGTCTCCCTTTACTATTTTTACGTGTCTCCTGTCATCAATATTTTTGCTCACTCCTTTATTTATCATCTTCGGCCACGCACATCTCCCTCCTTTATCATCCCCTTGGTCTTTAATATTATTCTCTCTCTCTCTCTCTCTTTTTTGGAGGGTGGGGAGAGAGCTTTCTACTTTGCTGTCCTAGTCTTCTACTATAAATTGCCCCTGTCTAGTAGTATTAAGGCCGGACCACCTATAGGTAGCGCCAACGAATTTGACAATTCTCTTAACCCCTTAACTTCTTATAACTCGAAATGAATTAAAGCAATCGGGCTGACGTTTCTATGATTTGGGAAGAGTCCACCAAGAAATAGGTGTGGATATTTACAGCCAGTTTGCTCTAGGCCCTTTCGAGTTACAGAGAGGTCATGTATGAAGATTATTGTCAAGTTCGTTTGTGCTGCCTATAGTAGGGACCGCAAGGTCTATGTGGTCTGAGTATCTGTGTAACTCTGTGTAACTCTCTCTCTCAATGTCTATATACATTTAAGTTTTACGCTTCCTATTCTATTTACGATTGGCATAACATTATATTGTGCCCACTTTACTGAAATTCCTCCATAATTTGTTGTTTCTAATAATCTTTTGCCATACTAACTCTATACACTTGTAATAATTGTATATTGACAATTAACGATTGGCAGTTATTCAGTTTTATCAAGATTATACATTTGTTTCATATTTCATTGTTATATAATTTGTTATATATAAATTTCAGATTTATCCCCTCCCCCTCTACTCCTACTCTCTCTCTCTCTCTCTCTCTCTCTCTCTCTCTCTCTCTCTCTCTCTCTCTCTCTCTCTCTCTTTCTCTCTCTCTCTCTCTCTCTCTCTCTCTCTCTCTCTCCAGCTACACCCTATATTCTTGCATGTTCCCACTTTTCCTTCTCTCGCCCAATCGCCTTAACCCAGCCACTTCAAAAGCTTTTAAAACTTCTGGGCTATACCGCTTTAAGGGGAGAATTTTCACGAGGTATTTTTCTTTTCTTTACACCTTTCTCCCTCATGCTTAGCCCCATTGCTTTTGAGATTTTAAGACATTTGCCCCATTAGTTTATCTATTTCAAGAACTGTCACCCCATTTCTGTCAATTTTAAGACCTTTCGTGTCATTTAGGTGTCGATTTATTCCTGGCGAGCGATAGTGAGCCTGTAATTTAGGAGAAACCGGCCATTTTTGTTTTTACCGAAAAATGTACAAATATATCTTGAAGGGGGATCCTGGGGTTATTTTTAAAGTTTGATGGAGGTCTATACAGGAAACTAGAAAAAAATAAATAAATGAAAAACATCGACCAACAAATGAACCAAGCCCCCTTAGCTCCTGGGGCTGTCCGGGAGATAAGGCTTTGCTGTCTTTGGCTGGGGCTGCCATTTCACGATTTTATGCAGCTTAGGAAGAACCTGTTGGAGTTTAGAATTGTTTATTGAGATTTCTAGACCTTATTCACCCTATCTAAAACGGGATGGTCTTTTTATATCTGTATGGCCCTATTTGTTTGACGATTTTAATGGGGTTTTTTTCTTGCGAGCCTGAAATTTGGAAGGCACCGGTTTTCTGCCGGGATTTAATATCTGCCGAAAAAATAAAAGCAATAAAAACATATAGAAAATAAACAAAATACAAAAATAAAAATAAACAAATGAAATAAAAGAAAAACAAAATTTGTTTTTGAAGCGGCGGTCTGGGGAGGCAATTAGTTTTGTAGATGAGGCCAATTAAATTATATAATGTATTATTCGAAAATGTGCAAACCGAAACCCTCAATACTAATACAAAAACATACACACACATACACAAATAAGAAAAACATATCAATAGCCCTCAAAATGTCGGATGAGTTAGTATTAAATTGAATACAATCGCCTAATGTGTGCTAAAATACGATTAAGGGAGCCCATCTCGCTTTTTTTCTCTTTATCTCCCTCTCTCTTTGGCTTGTATCCATTCGGTCCCATTCAGCCTACTGTTTTAAGACGTTTACCCCCATCCAGGTGTCAATATTTTCCTGGCGAACGGTAGCGACCCAGCATATCTATTTTTGTTTTGGGAGCAAGCTAAATTTTTGCATTTTTCGATAGAAAAATTTCTCCAGCGAAGCCGGATTTCTCCATACAATGCTGGCTCGGTATCGCTCGCCAGGATGATATAGACACCTGAATTGGGATAAACGTCTTAAAGCAGTTGACTGAATGGGACCGAATGGTTACAAGGCAGAGAAAGAGAGGAAAGGAGAGAAAGAGAAAAAAATCAGGTGACCCCGCTAACATAACCAGGGGGTTATTATCGGTGTAATTGTTGTGTTGTTATTATCCATTAGTCGCCTCTCTCTTCTCTTTCTTCGTTACCGTAATACCACTATCTCTCTCTCTCTCTCTCTCTCTCTCTCTCTCTCTCTCTCTCTCTCTCTCTCTCTGTATCTTCTTATCCTTCCTCACACCCTTTCAATATCCTATTTTTCTCTCTTTTGTGTTTGTTCTCTCTCTCTCTCTCTCTCTCAGCCGGTAACTCTTCTTCTTATCCTCCCTCACACCCTTTCAATATTATTTGTTTTCTCTTTTTTTCTTCATATATATATATATCTCTCTCTCTCTCTCTCTCCTATATTTATTGTCACCGTCTCTCATCCTGTATCTATGCAATTATGTAAAGTCACTCGAAATTAATGGATGTAATTTATTATTCATTAAGTGATAATTATGTTTTATTACTACCGGTATATACTTTACAATGTCATAATATATCATTGTACAGTAGACAGACAGATATGATAACAAGGTATAATAGCACTCGCCTTCTAATCAGTCAATGTACAGTTGTCAAAATAAATCCCCTCACAGTTTTCTAATATTTCATTCCTACTGTATTCTCAATTCTCATGAATTGAAGTAGATCTGTAGTTCAGTTATAGTATTTAACCCCTTCTGTACCGGCAACGTACTTTTAACTTTATTCTGGCTACTATTAGACGATTGTATTCAGTTTAAAAGGTATTAACAGGCTTCGAACTATCTCACTTACCCTTTATTCTGGCTACTATTAGACGATTGTATTCAGTTTAAAAAGGGCCTCCAGCAATTAACAGGCTTCGAACTATCTCACTTAACCCTTTTTACTACCACGGATCCTTCTTAAACTGATTAAAATTGTCTAAATATAGCTAGACAATATATAAAAAAGACGCTGCCGGTACAGAAGGGGTTAAGCAGAGGTATTTGGTTTTTCTCGACCCCATTCTCCCTCATGTTTATCTCCATTATTTTTTAGATTTTCAAACGTTCGACCCATTAGTTTGGCGATTTTAAGACCTTTCACCCCATTTATGTGTCAATAATAAGACCTTTCGAGCCATTTAGATGTCGATATTTTTGTTGGCGAGCGATACCGAGTCCTTCTCCACCATTATCGCCTATTTCTGTATTCCCTGTAACTGGTAGGTAGATACTATGGAATTAGATCAGGGTGTCAAACAAAAGACATTCCTTTCATTTTAGCCTTTATTCATGTACACTCGGATGCCATAGTCTATACCCCACTCATAAGCATTCGTCAAACCCCTATGTTTTTCTTTATGCAATTATATATATTTGGATTGATTTTTGCATATAACTTGCTTTTCAGTAAATAGTATACATAGTTTTGCAATTGATGTATAGAGATTATATTCACAAGTTCGTTTCCAGAGATATACTTCCATTATTAGAAATAGGTGAAGTCCAGGAATTTGTATGAGGGGACTAGAGACTATGGTATCAGAGTGTACCTGCAGAGATAAAGTTGTGGTTGATAGTTCACATTATGTCTTGGGTAGTGATATAATGGCCAAAACAATGCTATTTGTATGAGTGGACTAGAGACTATGGTATCAGAGTGTACATGCAGAGATAAAGTTGTGGTTGATAGTTCACATTATGTGTTGGGTAGTGATATAATGGCCAAAACAATGCTATTTGTATGAGTGGACTAGAGACTATGGTATCAGAGTGTACCTGCAGAGATAAAGTTGTGGTTGATAGTTCACATTATGTGTTGGGTAGTGATATAATGGCCAAAACAATGCTATTTTATGAGTGGACTAGAGACTATGGTATCAGAGTGTACATGCAGAGATAAAGTTGTGGTTGATAGTTCACATTATGTGTTGGGTAGTGATATAATGGCCAAAACAATGCTATTTGTATGAGTGGACTAGAGACTATGGTATCAGAGTGTACATGCAGAGATAAAGTTGTGGTTGATAGTTCACATTATGTGTTGGGTAGTGATATAATGGCCAAAACAATGCTATTTGTATGAGTGGACTAGAGACTATGGTATCAGAGTGTACCTGCAGAGATAAAGTTGTGGTTGATAGTTCACATTATGTGTTGGGTAGTGATATAATGGCCAAAACAATGCTATTTGTATGAGTGGACTAGAGACTATGGTATCAGAGTGTACATGCAGAGATAAAGTTGTGGTTGATAGTTCACATTATGTGTTGGGTAGTGATATAATGGCCAAAACAATGCTATTTGTATGAGTGGACTAGAGACTATGGTATCAGAGTGTACTTTTTTTTTTTTTTTTTTTTTCTATATTCCAACTACTCCCTCTCGGGCATAGGCTGAGAGCCTGTACATTCCACCGCTCAACACGGTGAGGCCCGTGAGGTCTTGTTCCAGTCTGGGGAGTGAGACATGTGAAGCATCCATCATGGCTCGAAGCAGCTCCATCTCTGAAGCGGCCGATTGCTTCGCTCAAGTGCTTCACCGTCTCACCATCCAGACTCAGACCCTCACTCTCAGAACGCCACCTATTGAGCAGTGAACTCACTAGGCATTGTCCCCCTGTAACATATTTTGAATATGGGAATATTCATACAGTGTTATTTAATCAGGGAACAATGAGGGTATTTTTTTGGCATTTCGGTGGGCTTTGTGGTAATGCACTGATACTAGGTACAGCACAAATTCAATCCCAATAATATCTTCCCATTGACATATCGGGATTTGAACCCGGGTCCATAGGATTACCAATCCAGTGGCATGACCACTCCACCACACCTCCCCTGCACACACACCTGCAGAGATAAAGTTGTGGTTGATAGTTCACATTATGTGTTGGGTAGTGATATAATGGCCAAAACAATGCTATTTGTATGAGTGGACTAGAGACTATGGTATCAGAGTGTACATGCAGAGATAAAGTTGTGGTTGATAGTTCACATTATGTGTTGGGTAGTGATATAATGGCCAAAACAATGCTATTTCATATTATTTTGCTTGTATTCCTTCTCGATTCCCTCAAATCATCAAAAAAAATTGCACCTGTATGGCGCTCTGATTTAGACTGTACAGTCACTCATACAAATTCCTGGGCCTCATCTATTTCTAATTATGGAAGTATTACTCTGGAGGCGAATTGATTAATATAATATTCTGTACATCAACTACAAACTATGTATTGAAAAGCAAATTCCATCCAAAATTCAATCTAGAGTGTTATAATTACATAGAAGAAAGACATTGGGGTTCACGAACTTTTATGAGTGACTACATGTTTCGCATGACCCCGGCCGTAGCTCAAACTATGGAGCCCCCTGCCCTAATTAAGGGGAGATGGGTCGTTTTTATTTGCTCATTTATGTATTTGTATATTATTTTATTAGTTTCCTCCCTAGACCTCCATCAATTTTGAAAAACACCCGCCCAAGACCCTCTTCACCCGAGAGTCATATTAACAACATATTGGGAGAAGCTTATGGCCTGTTAAATAAAGTGAAAATAGCATTCAACTATTTGAATGAAGAGATGCTAGTGAATATTATTAAATCACCCCATCTTAAAAAGCATGTAATCAAGTTGGAGAAAGTACAGAGAGCTGCAACTAAGATGATTCCAGAACTAAGAGAACTGACATATGAACAGATATTAGACAGATTGAACTGACATATGAACAGATATTAGACAGATTGAACTGACACATGAACAGATATTAGACAGATTGAACTGATGAACAGATATTAGACAGCTTGAACTGACATATGAACAGATATTAGACAGATTGAACTGACATATGAACAGATATTAGACAGATTGAACTGACATATGAACAGATATTAGACAGATTGAACTGACATATGAACAGATATTAGACAGATTGAACTTCCCAACTCTAAGGGAAAGAAGAGAAAGAGGGGATATGATTATGATGTATAAATGTGTTACGGGATTGGAAAGGATGGACAAGGAGGACTTTATCGAAGGGGATAAAGGGAGGACTAGAGGACATAGTTGCAAGTTAAAGAAAAGCAGATGTAAAGGAAATGTGAGGAAATACAGCTCTCCATATAGAAGTGTTAATAAGTGGAATCAGTTGGATGATGAAGTGGTGAGTGCGGGGAATTTCCCAATGTTTTAAAGCCAAATTAGATACCAGAATCTTGAGAAGTGGCCAAAGTATGTATCCTGCACAAATACAATGGGATGATTGTTTATTTTTTATTTATATTTATTTTCTATCATGCAGCGTTTGGGATTTAACCCATTCAGTACCGATGACATCCTTTTAACTATACTCTGGCTACTATTAGACGATTTATTCAGTTTTAAAAGGGCCTCCAGTAATCAATAATAGACGTCGAACGATCTCACTTAGGCCTTGGGTGGGGCTTTGGTGTCCCGGGCGTTTCCGCACCCTCCGCAGCTCCTCGCCTGGGAGCGGCTTTGGTCACCTGGGCTTTCTTAGTGGTAAGCAGGGAGAGTTCTGTGGGGGCGCTCGGTTACGGCCACGGCCTTGCTCGAGACCTTGGGGCTGTTCGGTCAGACAGCCTGGGGAACAACAACAACAACAACTCTTTCAACTACCACAGCGCTTTCGTAAGCTGCATACAATCGTCTAAATATAGCTAAGATATAGTTAAAAAGACGTCGCTGACACAGAAAGGGGGGCTGAAGAGCAAACTATATAATATCCTGTTCTCGAAATGCTGAATGTTTGTTATGGGTATGGACTTATTGGAGTGTAAAGAGAGGCATAATGACCCCAGAGGTACCAATATGGCGGAGGTTGGCCGATCTCTGTTACTATAGGGGCTGTAATCCGCCCTACCCTTCTCCCCTGTTATACAAGTTTTCTCTTCCCCCCCCCTCTCTCTCTCTCTCTTTGCTCTTTCCCCCTTTATCTTTATTTTCTTCCTATCTTTATTACCTTATCTTTTCGTCTTTCCTTCTACTGTTATAATCCTCCCTTAGCCATTAATTCGCCTTTGACGGATTTATTTTGCATTCTTTCGTGCGTTTGATCTCTTCCTTTTCTCAGTTTTATAATCTTGCATAGAGCGTTATAACAAAGGATTACGGTAGAGAAGGGAAATGAGGAAACAGGAGCTATCTCAAGAAATAAAACCGATACAATTTTTATTTTATTATATTTATTTATTATCATTATTATTATATATTTTTTTTTACACTAACTGTCGCATTTTGAACCCGGTAATTCTGGACCCCCTTCTCCATCATGTTTAGCCATATTAATTTTGAGATTTTAAGACCTTTTGCCCCATGTCTGTTAATTGTAAGACGAAAAGTGCCAGTTAGATGTCGATTGTTTCCTGGCGAGTGACAGCGAGCCTGCAGTTTGGGAGGCGGTACATTTTTATAAATATCTATCTATTGCTGGACGCCATAAGCCCCGAAGTGGTGGACACGCATGAATCGCCCCCAAACACCTCTGTCCCCTGTCAGCCGACGCCCCTCCTTCCATCCAACACCGCTTTCTCTTATATACCTCTCAACTACATCCTTCCACCTCACTCTTGGTCTGCCTCTCAAGATAAATTTACAAATGTATCTCAAAGGGGTGTCTTGACGGTATGTGTGTAAGCTTAAGGGAGGTACAAGGAGGAAACTATAACAATAATAAGCAATGAATAGACAAATAAATAATATCTCCCCTTAATAAGAAGATTAATTTCAAACTGAGATAGCTTCTAATATGTAACGACAGCATTAACCCTTCAGCACGATGACCTTATTTGCACCTTATTTGGTTACCATTAGATAATTTTTGTATAAACTCCCTCCAGGACTCAAACTTTAAAAAAAAAAAAATATATATATATTGTTACGTATCTTGATCCTCAAGTGGTTAACTTGATGAATCTAGATAGCACAGAGATATATATTAAGGTATCAGTCAGCTGAAGGCAAAACAAAAGTAAAATCTAATAACATAAATTCCTGTTGTTGCTTCCTTTCCTTTTGGATCATAGGACTTGGTATCCTTTATTGACTGATACTCTTTAATTATGAAAAATACTGAAACTAATTAAAGTCATGTAGTATTTATAAAAAAATATTATTTAACCGAAGCTTAGTAGGCTATGGTTATGAACCGAATAAGTTATAGCTAAAGAAGGACTATTAATTTATAAAAAGTCTTGAAAGATAATATTAAAGTAAGAATATTTCTGTCTCTTACCCTTTTTGAAATGAATAGATAGTTTTCTTCTATGTCCTTTTATTTATATTTAATGTAATTATTCTTGGTTCTTGTCTTACGTTAATAGTATTATATTATTATTATCATCAGGAGTAATATCAAAGTCACATAAAAAGTTAGATATATATTTAATAATTAGTTAAATTTATTTCTTAACCACGTAACATTGAGGTTTGATTATGAGTAAATAAAGTTACAGGATCGTTTCATAGATTCGATTCAGGTCTCACTCAAATAATATGAAAAGCAAAATATAATATTTTGAAGCAAAAGAATTTTCTTAAGCTTAGAAAATCACTAGAAGTAATATTAACACAACCATGTTAGTCTAAGGCGATATTACTAATAAGAGACAATAGCATCACCGTACTAAGCACCATTAAGCACTGTAAGCTTAATTCAAAGAAAATGAAAGAACTCGTAAGTATTAATATAAAACAATAGTATTACTTTCATCATAACCCAATTACTTAAAGAGTTGCTTTAGTCCACAAGTTAGTCAACTAAAATAGTTAAGTACATAATAATAGCGTTAACGTTAATTCCCAATCAAATAGTTAAGTACATAAATAGTAGCGTTAACGTTAATTCGCAATCAAATAGTTAAACACATAATAGTAGCGTTCACGTTAATTCCCAATTAAATAGTTAAACACATTACACACATCACGTTAATTCCCAATCACATATCTCACTAACCAACATAACGTAAGTGTTTACACCGAACACACTTAACACACATTTATATAATCTGACTGACAGTCACAATCCCATTATAATACTTCACCCCGTCTTCCTCCAGCTGCAAGTTCACCTTCCCCAACTCCAAATGAGACTGATTTGAATGCCCACAACTCGGGTCTTATATACCAAACAATAATGGTGTAGGAACGAATCAGGAGGCGAGTGATGGTGCGCGCTCCAATCATAGCTCCTCGAATCACATAACAGGTGTGTCGTCCACTCACAGCTCCTGGCGTCGATCATACGTCATAGCATCGGTCATCGAGGTATGGGGCGAGCTGGTATGGGGCGAGATGGTTTGCCCACTCGCTCGTTCGCTCGCTAGTCTGCTTCACCACTTGGGTAGTTTGGCTCCTTGAACTCTAATTCTAACTCTTAAATTAACATACAGGGCTCCGTATGTCAGAATATATATATATATAACAAATACAGTACATTTTTGTTTTCTCGATAAACCCTCTGAATAACATAGACTTTTGTTAAACTGCATAAATCGTCTGTAGATACTATATTCATTTTGTTTTCACTTGCCGGAATATTAAAGCCTTGAGCAGCTATTTTTTCGATAATTAATAGACACATAATTAACTACTATATCTCTACATCATATTAACGTCAAACTTTCATCATCAACACTATATTTCGCTTCAAAATCTTCATAATAGGCGAGTAATCAAGATGGGAACACAGCAATATACCGTCATCTAAGAAAGGACAGTCTAAATAATACATACTAATAGATTTCCACTCTTACCCTTTGACTGTCTTCTTTAATTGTATATTTTTTGTATATATATATATATATTTAATTTCCTTTTTTTTTTTTTTTTTTTGGCTTGTTTCCCATGTACCGTATTCTCTTCTCCTTTATCGCCAGCCTCCTCTCTCCCCTCCCCTCTAATGTGGATTGCGTGTAAATAAACAACCGCCATTTTTAAAGTCCCCCCTCCCCTTATACAGTCCGGCTCTCGTTTTCTGTGATCTGTAGAGCCAACAAAAAATGGGTAGGGCGGAATTTTGGCCGTATTTGCTTGTATACTTTGTGATACTCTGCATTGGTTTAATTAACTCGCAGCAAACACTATGAAAACTTAAACAAAATAATGTAAACAACTCTAATGTATATATTAATGCAAATTATATACAGGAATGAATGTATATATCTTGAATATATTATATGTGCATATTAATAGTAACAATATTATTGAATCAATTAATAGTAAGCAAATGTCACTATATCTATCTATATTTATATCTATCTCTATATGTCTCTATCTATATCTATCTTTATCTCTATATATATTTCTATCTCAATCTCTATCTATATTTCTATATCTCTATCTATATAAATATCTATCTATATATCTATCTATCTCTCTATCTTTGCACTTGTTTATTTACTGTATATATTATAAACTATTTACCACATAACTCATTAATCCATATGTTCACTTGTATCATCTATTTATAAATTCACTAATGATTCATCCTTTCACTTATTCACCACTTAACTCATGCATTGTCCACTTAACTCATCCATTAACTTATTGTACCACTTGACTCATCCATTAACTTATTGTACCACTTGACTCATCCATTCACTTATTGTACCACTTGACTCATCCATTCACTTATTGTACCACTTGACTCACCCATTAACTTATTGTACCACTTGACTCATCCATTCACTAATTGTACCACTTGACTCATCCATTCACTTATTGTACCACTTGACTCAACCCTTCACTTATTGTACCACTTGACTCATCCGTTCACTTATTGTACCACTTGACTCATCCATTCACTTGTTGTATCACTTGACTTACCCATTCGCTTATTGTACCACTTACCATTCACTTATTGTACCACTTGACTCATCCATTCACTTATTGTACCACTTGACTCATCCATTCACTTATTGTACCACTTGACTCATCCACTCACTTATTGTACCACTTGACTCATCCATTCACTTATTGTACCACTTGACTCACCCATTCACTTATTGTACCACTTGACTCATCCATTCACTTATTGTACCACTTGACTCATCCATTCACTTATTGTATCACTTGACTCACCCATTCACTTATTGTACCACTTTGATTCAACCAGGACACACACACGCACGCACACACAGACACACTCACACACACACACAATCTCTGTATCAGATTGTCAGTTCTAATATATGTCTTTGGAAGTAATATAAAGGCCGATTATATATAAATTTGCTTGTATTCCTTCTCACGATAATTTCAGTCATAAACTAATTGCCCCACTTTTATACATTGCTACATAGATTTCCTATACAATACAATATAGTATAAGCAATTATTTATAGATGTATTTATGCGGAATGGCTAATTTTTTGGTCGAGTTTTTCATTTATTTAATATGTTTCTAGTTTCCTCCCTAGACCACATCAAACTTTTAAAAAACAACCCCAGGATCCCCCTTCTAGATATATTTGTACATTTGTTCGGTAGAAAAATGTCCCGGCCTAAGGTCGATTTCTTCTAAATTTCAGGCTTGCTATCGCTCGCCAGGAAAAATTTGACACCTAAATTACGCGAAAAGTTTAATATTGACAGAAAAGGGGCGAAAGGTCTTAAAATTGCCTACCTAGTGGGCCAAACATCATACAATCTGAAAACTAATGGGGCTAAACATTAGGGAGAAAGCTGTCCAGAAAAACCGATTATCTCCCCTTAATGTACTGAATGCCTGTTTGTTGAACTTATTACTCTCTCTCTCTCTCTCTCTCTCTCTGTCTCTGTCTTTGTCTTTCTCTCTCACTCTCACTCTCACTCTTGTCTCTCCTTCTCTCACACACACTCTCTCTCTCTCTCTCTCACTCAATCTCACTCTCACACTCTCTCTCTTCCTGTTTACACCCTGCCCCGTACCCTTATTACCTGCCAGTTAACACCAGTCTGTCTGCTTGCATGTAAACACTCACACACGTAATTATAAACAAACTCTTTCCACTCTTATTTTATGAGGGCAGATTTTGTTTTTGTTAGGGGGAGGATCGAGTTAGTTGGATTTGATCGTAGGGTTTTAATGTTATTGGCTTGTGTTTTGTTTATACTTGACGTAAATTAGGTTTGCGAGAGTTTATTGTTTTTGTTGATCAAAATATGTGTATGGAACTATGGAGTCACACATGTATGAGTGTGCATATTCACAAGCACACTCACTCTTGCTTTCTCTCTCTCTCGCTCTCTCGTTTTCACCCTCACTCCCACTGTTCTCAATTTGTCTCTTGGTTCATATGTTTCGCTCTCACTTTTCTCACTCTGTCTCTCTCCCTCCCTCTTCCACCCACCTTCTCTCTCTCTGTCTCTCTCTCTCTCTCTCTCTCTCTCTCTCTCTCTCTCTCTCTCTCTCTCTCTCTCTCTCTCTCTCTCTCTCTCACACACACACACACACACACACACACACCCATGTACGCAGATGAACCCTCAGCGGCCGGTCTCACGTAGGCGAAACACTGAACACACAAACACGCCGAAACTTATACTGCTGTGGGAGTTGGGAAGCAGTTGAGTACACACACTCACACACACACTCCTATACAAGCAAACGTACATGAAGCCATACACACATCATGAGAAGCACACACAAACACACATGCTCTTATTAATTGAAAAACAACTTGTCTAAACACACTTAATGTCGGTATTCATGTAAGACCTTCTCCCTCAACTTTACTGAAACATAGATTTTAGTCATACAAATAATGGAGCATGGACGTAGGAATTCACTGCATGATGGTGTGGTGATCCCGATATTGACGTACAGGAGCGAAGCATGGACGTTGTTGGAGCCAGAGGGGAAGAAATGGGTTACTTTTTTTTTTTTTTTTTTCTATGTGATTGAGGGAGGCAAAAGGCATAACTGCCAATAGCGAGTGCCTCCCCCATAGTTGAAAGAGTGACAGGGCCAAAATCAAGGGACGTTCGACCCAAAATGCCTGGACACACGGAGTTTGAAGCAATTTAAGTCATAGGAAGAGGGAAAGACTGATTCTGGGAGAGAGTTCCAGAGCTCAGATGTTGAGTAGAAGAAAGTTTGAGAGTAACGTTTCACTCTTGGGTTGGAGAGTTGCACAGAGGAGGGGTGGGATTGAGTTGCAAGACGGGTACCACGTGCCCTACGTAAAGGTGGTATGCACTGGGATAGCTCTGAGGAACACTGATTATTATAGTAGCGATAGAATAGCGAGAGAGATGCAACATTGCGGCGGAGAAAGAGAGATTGCAGAGAGTTGGTGAGTGGACGGGAGTTAATGATACGAAAGGCCTTCCTTTCAACTTTGTCTAGGAGAGTGGTGTGAGAGGAACCTCCCCACGCATGTGAACAATACTCAATACAAGGGCGCACTATGGCCCTGTACAGAGCAAGAAGCTGTGCAGGGGAAAAGAACCCCCTAAGGCGGTTGAGCACACCCAGCTTCTGGGAGGCTGCCTTAGCAAGACTGGTAATATGGTCCTTCCAAATGAGAGCAGAAGAAAAAGAGACACCAAGAATATTGAGAGAAGATGAAGGGTTGATTTTTGTATTGTTGAAGAATAAGGGATAGTCCGCTGGGAGATCCTGACGGGTAGATAGATGGAGAAATTGGGTTTTGGAAGCATTAAAGTTAACAAGGTTTTCTCTGCCCCAATTGGAAATAGTATTTAGATCAGAATTTAAGAGTTCTATGGCTTCATTACGTTTGTCGTTGAGGGATTGCTGGCTGGGACGTTCTGAAAAACTAATGGAGTAGTGTAAGGTTGAGTCGTCTGCGTATGAATGGATGGGAATTAAGGTACAGTTAAGGAGATCATTTATAAAAATTAGAAAGAGAATAGGAGATAGGACAGAGCCCTGAGGAACACCGGAGTTTATAGGGTGAGGAAGTGAACAATGGCCGTCCACAACCGCAGCTATGGAACGGCCGGAAAGGAAATTAGAGACAAAGGCACAGATGGAGGGATAGAAACCGAAGGAGGGTAGTTTAGAAATTAAAGATTTATACCAGACTCTATCGAAGGCTTTCGATATGTCTAGTGCAATAGAAAAAGTCTCACCGAAGTCCCGAAAGGAGGATGACCAAGAGTTAGTAAGATATGAAAGAAGATCACCAGTAGAGCGACCCTTAAGGAAGCCATACTGGCGATCTGAGAGCAGATTATGAGAAGAGAAATGCTTAAGAAATTTGGAAGCAAGAATAGTTTCAAAAACTTTAGAAAGACAAGAGATAAGAGCAATTGGACGATAGTTGGAGGGTTGAGAGCGGTCACCCTTCTTTGGGACAGGTTGAATGTGAGCAAACTTCCAGCATGAAGGGAAGAAGTTAGAGGATAGACAGAGACGAAAGAGTTTGCCTAGGCAGGGAGTCAGCACGGAAGCACAGTTTTTGAGAACAACAGGAGGAACACCGTCCGGACCGTACGCCTTATTAGTGTTAAGCCCAGAGAGGGTAGAAAGTACATCTTTAGAAGAGATTAGGATATTAGGCATAAGTAAGAGAGAGGAGGGCGGAGAGGGAGGAATAGCACCGGAATCATCCAAGGTGGAGTTTCTAGCAAAAGTTTGAGCGAAGAGTTTAGCTTTGTCAGAGGAAGAAGTGATGGTTGTGCCATCAGAGTGGGAAAGGGGAGGGAAAGACGAGGAAGAGAAATTGTTGGAGAGGTTTTTGGCTAGATGCCAGAAAGCTTGGGAAGAGCTAGAGTTGGATAGTTCAGTGCATTTATTATTGATGAAAGAGTGTTTGGCAAGTCGAAGAACAGATTTGGCTTGATTCCGGGCAGAAACATATGAAGAATGAGAGTCTTGGGACCCTTCTGGCCACGTCAAGTGGTTTAACGCTAAGAAGGTGTTTGGTTTTACAACCTATATTGGAGGAGACATCTTATCCACTCATCAGGCATTTCCAAGTCCAACCCTCGTCATCCTTTGCCCTCTCTTTCCACCAATGAGAGGGTCTCATTCACCATCAAGAGGACGAGGAAAAGAGATGAGACCATCAATGTCATGGGCCCTAAAGGAGAGATACTGAAGGGCTCACGGCATGGAAGGAGAGCCAAGAGGGAGGACCACCACCATGCCGCAGTAGCCAGTCGTGTTAAACACCCGGATTTGAGAGAGTGTTGTCACGACTGCTGTGACCCTCTACAAAAGGGATCACCTGCTGCTTCAGGAGTATCTTCCAACACTCCTGAAGGCAAATAATCTCCCTCACATCATCATACCGCCTCTGCCTTCACCATCACCACCCAGCTTCACTCCTATTCAGGCTCTGAGGCAAAGAACTACTCCGAGGAAGCGTTTGACCCTTCAAAAGCCTCTCTCGAGAACCACCACAGGACCTCCTCCAACTTCTCCACTTCCTGCTGCGAACCCTGAGTAGATTTTTAAGAGATCAGCCAAGTCTGCAACATCTGTAGATGAGGCAAAGCGTCAGCTAAAGATCTTTGAGCCCATCAACATATTTGAGGCCAATCTTCTCACCACCATCACCTGCAATCAGCCGGCAGTTCGTACTACAGTACAAACTCGCCAGACCACCAAGAAGGAGACTCAGCCCAAGTCCACGAAGAAGGAGCAACAGGCCGCGCCCACCAAGAAAGAGAAACTGACCAATGAGGAATACAGGGCTAAATCAACTCCAGAACAAATAGCTGAAGTACAAGCTATTTACGATGCCATCCACTTGTCAATGTTCCCAGACGCTCCACACTAAAAGTAACTACAAAATAACAACAGCAATCAGTGTTCCTCAGAGCTCTCCCAGTGTATACCACCTCCTCTACGTAGGGTACGTAGTACCCGTCTTGCAACACAATCCTACCACTACTCTGTGCAACTCTCAAACTCACGAGTGAAACGTTACTCTGTCTTTCTTCTATTCAACAGCTGAGCTCTGGAACTCTCTCCCAGAATCAGTCTTTCCCTCTTTCTATGACTTAAATTGCTTCAAACTCCGTGTGTCCAGGCATTTTGGCTCGAACGTCCCTTGATTTTGGCTCTGTCACTCTTTCAACTCTGGGGGAGGCACTCGATACAGACGGTTCTGCCTTTTGTCTCCTTCACTCACATAAAAAAAGGACAGTCCTCCACCTTTTACTCTTCTACTTTGCTCATCATTTCCTCCTTTCCTTCTCTCTTATACTTAGAGACCTCTCACCTCCTCAACCTATCTATTCCCCCCACCGCACCCCACCCCCCTTTTGAGCTTCGAAATGCGTGTGGAGTAACATGAGGAAGTACGAGTGTTGTGGTGTGGATGTGGTCATTCTGAAGAGTTTGAAGAGGACGCCTTGAGGTGGTAAGGGCATGTGGAGCGTTTGACAAATGAGAGAATGATTAAACGAGTGTATGAGAGTGAGGTGGTAGGACAGAGAGGGAGAGGCAGACCGAGGGTGGGGTTGAAGGATGGAGTTGACAGGTACATACGAGTGAAAGGGGTGTTGGGTGGGAGGAGGGACACCCGACTGATAGAGAACAGAGGTGCCTGAGGAGATTCATTCATGGTTACCCCCTCGCAGATTAGGGCGACTGTCAATAGATAGATAAGAGAGAACTTAAACAATGATCTTTTAACCCCTTGAGGATATACAGTATATAACGCATTTTCACATTTTAATATGGTTATCATTAGACGATTTTGTGCAATCTAGTAAGGATATCTAGGAATCAAAGGAGTAAACACTATCTAAATTAACTTCTCAGTTCCCACAAGTTCACCCTAAGCTGGATAAAATCGCCTAATGAGAGCCAGAATAAACTGTCAAAACGCGTCCTGATCCCTAAAGGGTTACCATAATTCCTTCACCTAGATCCATCTATCTTCAATCTAGTTTTCTATACCAGTGCAAAGTATCCCAGAAAAGTTGCCGGAAAGATCTGGACCCTCTAAAATTGCTGATCAATGCTCTCGTGTGACACCTCTGTAGTCAGCCATACCGTACAGTTGGCCTCATGTCCATCTTCTACAGAACTTATTTTATTTATACTAATTTAACTAAGTATCTACATATAAGTGGAATACTCAGACAAAGACTTAATTATGCTATAAGTGTGTTGTTTGCTTTCCATTATATAGCCCTACATACTTAAGATAGCATACTTAACGGTAGGTCACACCCACCCACCCACACCCACACACAAACACATACACAGAGATACATACATAAACATACACATGCACAAAGTCTTACACACACACACACACACATAAATAAACATACACACGCACAAAGTCTTACACACACACATATAAATAAACATACACACATAGTCTTACATACACACACATACATAAACATAGAGAATGATTAAACGAGTGTATGAGAGTGAGGTGGTAGGACAGAGAGGGAGAGGCAGACCGAGGGTGGGGTTGAAGGATGGATTGACAGGTACATACGAGTGAAAGGGGTGTTGGGTGCTAATAAAGAATAATAAAGGTACAAAAATAATACTTGCGTTAATATACAGACCTCCAGCTCAATCAGTGCAAACTGACCGAGAAATTTACGAACAAATTGCAGATGTAAGTAACTCACAAGATGCCATAATTTTTGGCGACTTTAATTTACCTGTGACCAAGTGGGGCGATACTCTTACTTCACACTCCGGACATGACTTGTATACGAACTTGCAAGAGAGTTCGCTTTATCAATTTGTTCGAATGCCGACCCGTGGTAATAACGTTCTTGACATTGTACTTGCAACAAAAGAAGAATTGATAGAGAATTTGAATGTTGGTGATGAATTCAGTAACAGCGACCATCGTACGATAACTTTCACTTTAAAGTTTACTAGTAACGAACCAAATAGTAGCATCGAAAAAGTCCCTAATTTCAAGAAAGCAAACTTCCATAAACTTAGAGCTATGTTTAAAGAAACTGACTGGAGCTTTTTAATTAACAATAACGACATAAATACATCTTGGAAGTTATTCGAAACCACTTACCTAAAAGCAGTGCAAGACTGCATACCATCGAAAATACGGCGTCCAGGCCATAATAATAAGCCCAAATGGTGGAATAAAGATATTTCAAACTGCCTGCTTGCTAAAAAATTTGCTAATGATAAATTAAAATCCTCACAAAATGACGAAGAACGGGTGAAATTTGTAGAGCTACGACGCAAAGCCAAAAAGTTAATTAAGCAAAGTAAAAAGACCTTAGAGTTACATATTGCGAATCAAAGTAAAACAAACCCGAAAGAATTCTATAGTTATATCAGAAAGAAAAAAGTAGTTACTTCAACTGTTGGACCGTTAGTCGATGAAAAAGGAGAATACACCAAAGACGAAGTACAAATGAGTAATGCCCTCAATACCTTCTTTGCATCAGTTTTTACAACAGAAGACCTCAGTGATATCCTTACACCATCGCCGATTCAGAGTGATAATTCAGATGTTCTAAGCAATATCACCGTTACAGAGAGAGAAGTATTGAATTGTTTAGATAAACTCAAGGTAAATAAAACGCCAGGACCTGATACAATCTCGCCTAGAGTTCTAAAGGAAGCTAAGAATGAGCTCTCCAAACCACTGACATTACTATTCAATAAATCCTTGCAGTCTGGAACTATGCCTGATCAGTGGAAGCTAGCCAACGTAACACCGATATTCAAAAAAGGCAGCAAATCCCTACCCAGTAACTATCGTCCAATTAGCTTAACCTCAGTTGTATGTAAAATGCTAGAAACGGTCATACGAGACAGACTCGTAAATCACTTAGAGGAAAATAACATACTTAAAGATACTCAACACGGCTTTCGTAAAAAACGTTCCTGTTTAACAAACCTCTTAGACTTCTTCCACGATATCCTCAACCTCTACGATGAGAGTAAAGCTGTAGATATTATATACCTTGATTTTCAAAAGGCCTTTGACAAAGTTCCCCACAAACGTTTACTGCTAAAACTAAAAGCGCATGGAATACAAGACGGTGTGTTGAAATGGATAGAAAATTGGCTCAGCAACAGAAAGCAAAGGGTAGTCATAAACGGTAAGGCATCTAAATGGACCAATGTAAGTAGCGGGGTACCCCAGGGATCGGTACTAGGACCAATTCTCTTTCTAATTTACATCAACGACACAGATGAGGGTCTCACCTGCACAATCTCAAAATTTGCTGACGATACAAAAATTGCAAATAGCATACTCTCAAAAGAACAAGTTGACGATATGCAACACAATCTAGATAAATTGTCATGTTGGGCCCAAATTTGGCAAATGAGTTTCAATGCGGATAAATGTAAAGTACTACATGTCGGATACCTAAATGAGAAAGCAAACTATTCGATGAATGGCACTCAGCTTAAGAATGTAAACAGAGAAACTGATCTGGGAGTAACAATATCGAGTAACCTAAAACCGAGTCAACAATGTTCAGAAGTTGTTAAGAAGGCAAACAAAATAATTGGCTTTATAGGCAGGTCATTTGAGCATAAATCCAAAGAAGTTATCCTAACCCTTTACAATTCCTTAGTCCGCCCTCTTCTGGAATACTGCGTTCAATCCTGGTGCCCTTATTACCAAAAAGATATAAACAAGCTAGAACGAGTTCAACGTAGAGTTACCAAAATGATACCTAGCCTAAAGCACAAACCATACGAAGAGCGTCTTAGAGAATTAAATCTATTTCCTTTAACCCAGCGCAGATTAAGAGGCGACTTAATTCAAGTGTTCAAAATCATCAAAGGCATCGACAATATGAACTGTAGTAAGTACTTCACTATCGACCAATCTAATTACACGCGGGGAAACGGTTGCAAAATTATTGGTAAATCTTTTAACTCGCACGAATCTAAGAATTTCTTCTTCAATCGAGTTGTCAACTTGTGGAATGGGCTTCCCCGAGACGTTATAGACTGCAGCACCGTTGATTCATTTAAATTCCGCCTAGACAAATATCTCGCATCAAACCCGCGACTGACTGCGTTTGTAAATGAATAACTTTATCCTCCCCTCAGTTACTAACCCATATGTCCCCTACTAACTTCCTAGTCCTGCCACGTTAGTGGCAGGGCAGTAGTTCCCTTTCCAATGTTCCCTTACCCACTCTAAACCACTGTTTGGACACTTGATCCTCAGTGTTTTGGAGGACAAGCAACCTAGAAGGGTCACTAGACCTGTTGTTGCTTGATTTCCTTTGTACTCCTTTGGACACCTTTGTACATACATACACACAGTCATACACACACACACCCACACTACAACCCTCCTGACCGCACGCACACATGAATGCCATTATTGCTAAAGTTAGAAGAAAAACAGGCAAGATTCCCATGATTCCCTCTGCCAGAGTTTACTGAGAGAGAGAGAGAGAGAGTATGTGTATGCGTATGTGTGATAAATGTATGTATACGTATGAGTGTGTGTGTGTCTGTCTGTATGTATGTATGTGCGCGCGCGCGCGTGTGTGTGTGTGTGTGCCAAAATAAGAAGGATATGCATGAGTGTGCGTAAAATGCGTTTATGTGCCAATCTGCCTGAGTGGAAGCGCCAGAATAATGTGTGTGTTTCTGTGTGTTTATATATGTGCCAGGGGTATTACTGTGTGTGAATGTGTTTATGTATATATGTGTGTACCAGGGGGATGACTGTTTTTATGTAGGAATGTGTTTATTTTGGTGATAAATATAAGTTAGTTGGGAAAATGTAGGACGCGGCAGCACCAAGTAACTTTTCTTATTTTATGTACTTATATATACAGTATACACACACATATATACAGTATATATATATATATATATATATATATATATATATATATATATATATATATATATATATATATATATATATATATATATACCGGTATATATATATATATATATATATATATATAATATTCTTTCAATATTGTGGCACCTAACTCTTATTAATATCGATAAAATTATAATGAGTCTTTTATATATTATTTAATTTGGTCACATTATTCAACATCTTGCAGACATTACTACATTACATAGTGAACGAATTATGCTGATGATTGTGATTACGTTTTGGCCATACTAACAACACTTAAAATGGAGAAGTCTCACGTTTATATATATTTATATATTTATGTATTTATTTTCCACTTTTCGATCGACAATTGTTTATCCTGGCTGCATTATGAATTCGTATCGGCAATTTGACTGAAGATAGATACGTGTAAGTGGCTTCCTATTATAAAACTCTAATTGACTGTCTCATATTTGTAGATGGCCAGCATAAGTACGACCCCTTTCAGGATACCAAGAGGTATTCTGTCCTATTACTTTGAATATCAGCACACGATTATATTAACTTTAGGAAACATTTGTGGGAGTTGAGGATAAATTGAAATATAATTTACCCATTTGATTCCAAGAGCTCCTCTCTAATCTAAATGCAATTGGTTAATGTTATCCAGAATAATGTGGAGAAGGCGTCCTAACACTGAGGTCAAATATGCTGTTAATTTTCAATTAACTCTCAAAACTCGTTTCCTACCTCCATGCTTCCAACTTCAGCTATGCTGTCACAATAACACAAATACACTTTTCGAAGAACTTTCCCAAGATCCAAAAGTAAAAAGTAAGTGGAAATTGAGAATCTTGGACACGACTTTTGAACCTCACTGACGGTGGCACTCTGAGCAGAAAAGTTCCCATAGCTGAGGGAGCCATAGTCTTTCTGTTGGCACTCTATCTTCTTAATTGGTGCCATTCGGGGGGGGGGGGGGGGGGGGGGGGGGAGAGCCAGAGGGGGAGAGGGAATGGGGGGGGGAGTATAGTGGAGAGAAATAGCCCAATAACGGAGGGAGAGAACGAAGTGGTGTGGGTAATGTGAGAGGAATGAGAGAGATGGGAGGGAGAGATGAGGGAGAAGTGGTGGAGGAATAGCCCAATAGTGGAGGAGTGGTGATGAGGGAATTGTGGGTGATATGAGGGGAGTGGGAGAGACGGAAGGGAGAGATGTGGGAGAGAGGGAGGGGGAGAGAGTATAGTGGGGACAAATGGCCCAATAGTGGAGTGGGGGACTGAAAGGGAGGATTGATTGGCTAGAAAATGGGGGGGATTGATGGTCGAAATAGTGAGAATGAATTGTGGTTCGATGGAAGTGGAGCTGGTGGAGTAGTGAGGAAATGGGGTAAGTGGTTGGGGAATTTTGGGTGAATGTGGCGAGGGAGATGGGGGGTGGGGGGGCAGGGAGATGGGGGGTGGGGGGGCAGGGAGCGAGAGAGTTGGAAGAGAATGGTGAAGAGGGTGTTGTAGGAGCAGAGGGAGAGAGAGAGAGGGTGGAGAGAATGTGGGAGTGAATGGTGGAGAGGGATTTGTAGGAGCAGAGGGGGAGAGAGAGAGGGTGGAGAGAATGTGGGAGTGAATGGTGGAGAGGGATTTGTAGGAGCAGAGGGAGAGAGAGGGTGGGGGGGGGGGAATGTGGGAGTGAATGGTGGAGAGGGAGTTGTAGGAGCAGAGGGAGAGAGAGAGAGGGTGGCGAGAATGTGGGAGTGAATGGTGGAGAGGGATTTTTAGGAGCAGAGGGAGAGAGAGGGTGGGGGGGGGGATGTGGGAGTGAATGGTGGAGAGAGAGTTGTAGGAGCAGAGGGAGAGAGAGAGAGAGGGTGGAGAGAATGTGGGAGTGAATGGTGGAGAGGGAGAGAGAGGGTGGGGGGGGATGTGGGAGTGAATGGTGGAGAGGGAGTTGTAGGAGCAGAGGGAGAGAGAGGGTGGAGAGAATGTGGGAGTGAATGGTGGAGAGGGAGTTGTAGGAGCAGAGGGAGAGAGGGTGGAGAGAATGTGGGAGTGAATGGTGGAGAGGGCGTTGTAGGAGCAGAGGGAGAGAGAGAGAGAGAGAGAGGGTGGAGAGAATGTGGGAGTGAATGGTGGAGAGGGAGTTGTAGGAGCAGAGGGAGAGAGAGAGAGAGGGTGGAGAGAATGTGGGAGTGAATGGTGGAGAGGGTGTTGTAGGAGCAGAGGGAGAGAGAGAGAGAGGGTGGAGAGAATGTGGGAGTGAATGGTGGAGAGGGAGTTGTAGGAGCAGAGGGAGAGAGAGGGTGGTTAGAATGTGGGAGTGAATGGTGGAGAGGGAGTTGTAGGAGCAGAGGGAGAGAGGGTGGAGAGAATGTGGGAGTGAATGGTGGAGAGGGCGTTGTAGGAGCAGAGGGAGAGAGAGAGAGAGGGTGGAGAGAATGGGGGAGTGAATGGTGGAGAGGGAGTTGTAGGAGCAGAGGGAGAGAGAGGGTGGTTAGAATGTGGGAGTGAATGGTGGAGAGGGAGTTGTAGGAGCAGAGGGAGAGAGGGTGGAGAGAATGTGGGAGTGAATGGTGGAGAGGGCGTTGTAGGAGCAGAGGGAGAGAGAGAGAGAGAGGGTGGAGAGAATGTGGGAGTGAATGGTGGAGAGGGAGTTGTAGGAGCAGAGGGAGAGAGAGGGTGGTTAGAATGTGGGAGTGAATGGTGGAGAGGGAGTTGTAGGAGCAGAGGGAGAGAGGGTGGAGAGAATGTGGGAGTGAATGGTGGAGAGGGCGTTGTAGGAGCAGAGGGAGAGAGAGAGAGAGGGTGGAGAGAATGTGGGAGTGAATGGTGGAGAAGGATTTGTAGGAGCAGAGAGAGAGAGAGAGGGTGGTTAGAATGTGGGAGTGAATGGTGGAGAGGGATTTGTAGGAGCAGAGGGAGAGAGAGAGAGAGGGTGAGAGAATGTGGGAGTGAATGGTGGAGAGGGCGTTGTAGGAGCAGAGGGAGAGAGAGAGAGAGAGGGTGGAGAGAATGTGGGAGTGAATGGTGGAGAGGGCGTTGTAGGAGCAGAGGGAGAGAGAGAGAGAGAGGGTGAAGAGAATGTGGGAGTGAATGGTGGAGAGGGAGTTGTAGGAGAAGAGGAAGAGAGAGAGAGAGAGTTTGGAGAGAATGTGGGAGTGAATGGTGGAGAGGGCGTTGTAGGAGCAGAGGGAGAGAGAGGGTGGAGAGAATGTGGGAGTGAATGGTGGAGAGGGCGTTGTAGGAGCAGAGGGAGAGAGGGAGAGAGAGGGTGGAGAGAATGTGGGAGTGAATGGTGGAGAGGGCGTTGTAGGAGCAGAGGGAGTACAAAGGAAATCAAGCAACAACAGATCTAGTGACCCTTCTAGGCTGCTTGTCCTCCAAAACACTGAGGATCAAGTGTCCAAACAGTGGTTTAGAGTGGGTAAGGGAACATTGGAAAGGGAACTACTGCCCTGGAACTAATGTCCGTGGCAGGATTAGGAAGTTAGTAGGGGACAGATGAGTTAGTAACTGAGGGGGGGATAAAATAAAGTTATTTATTTACAAACGCAGTCAGTCGCGGGTTTGATGCGAGATATTTGTCTAAGCGGAGTTTAAATGAATCAACGGTGCTGCAGTCTATAACGTCTCGGGGAAGCCCATTCCACAAGTTGACAACTGGATTGAAGAAGAAATTCTTAGATTCGTGTGAGTTAAAAGATTTACCAATAATTTTGCAACCGTTTCCCCGCGAGTAATTAGATTGGTCGATAGTGAAGTACTTACTACAGTTCATATTGTCGATGCCTTTGATGATTTTGAACACTTGAATTAAGTCACCTCTTAATCTGCGCTGGGTTAAAGGAAATAGATTTAATTCTCTAAGACGCTCTTCCTATAGTTTGTTCTTTAGGCTAGGTATCATTTTGGTAACTCTACGTTGAACTCGTTCTAGCTTGTTTATATCTTTTTGGTAATAAGGGCACCAGGATTGAACGCAGGGAAAGAGAGAGAGGGTGGAGAGAATGTGGGAGTGAATGGTGGAGAGGGAGTTGTAGGAGCAGAGGGAGAGAGAGGGTGGTTAGAATGTGGGAGTGAATGGTGGAGAGGGCGTTGTAGGAGCAGAGGGAGAGAGAGAGAGGGTGGAGAGAATGTGGGAGTGAATGGTAGAGAGGGCGTTGTAGGAGCAGAGGGGGAGAGAGAGAGGGTGGAGAGAATGTGGGAGTGAATGGTGGAGAAGGATTTGTAGGAGCAGAGGGAGAGAGAGAGAGAGAGGGTGGAGAGAATGTGTGAGTTGAACGAAATTAACACAATGAAGATTACAAAGGATTTAATTAACGAGTGGGAGACATTAAGGAAAATCAGGGAAAGACAAAGGAAGAAATATACAGAGAAAGAAATTATGTGAGAGCAAGTAAGTGTGTGTGTGTGTGTGTGTGAGAGAGAGAGAGAGAGAGAGAGAATGAAAGAATGAAAGAGAGATAATGAAAGAGAGTGAGAGTGAGCGAGAGAGCCAAGACACTTCTGCTTGAGAGGAGGGGAAAAAAGGCGTTGATCTTCCACGAACAAGTTGATGATGTCATGGAGAGAGAGAGAGAGAGAGAGAGAGAGAGAGAGAGAGAGAGAGTACAAAGGAGTACAAAGTACAAAGGAGTACAAAGGAGTACAAAGGAAATCAAGCAACAACAGATCTAGTGACCCTTCTAGGTTGCTTGTCCTCCAAAACACTGAGGATCAAGTGTCCAAACAGTGGTTTAGAGTGGGTAAGGGAACATTGGAAAGGGAACTACTGCCCTGCCACTAACGTGGCAGGACTAGGAAGTTAGTAGGGGACATATGGGTTAGTAACTGAGGGGAGGATAAAGTTATTCATTTACAAACGCAGTCAGTCGCGGGTTTGATGCGAGATATTTGTCTAGGCGGAATTTAAATGAATCAACGGTGCTGCAGTCTATAACGTCTCGGGGAAGCCCATTCCACAAGTTGACAACTCGATTGAAGAAGAAATTCTTAGATTCGTGCGAGTTAAAAGATTTACCAATAATTTTGCAACCGTTTCCCCGCGTGTAATTAGATTGGTCGATAGTGAAGTACTTACTACAGTTCATATTGTCGATGCCTTTGATGATTTTGAACACTTGAATTAAGTCGCCTCTTAATCTGCGCTGGGTTAAAGGAAATTGATTTAATTCTCTAAGACGCTCTTCGTATGGTTTGTTCTTTAGGCTAGGTATCATTTTGGTAACTCTACGTTGAACTCGTTCTAGCTTGTTTATATCTTTTTGGTAATAAGGGCACCAGGATTGAACGCAGTATTCCAGAAGAGGGCGGACTAAGGAATTGTAAAGGGTTAGGATAACTTCTTTGGATTTATGCTCAAATGACCTGCCTATAAAGCCAATTATTTTGTTTGCCTTCTTAACAACTTCTGAACATTGTTGACTCGGTTTTAGGTTACTCGATATTGTTACTCCCAGATCAGTTTCTCTGTTTACATTCTTAAGCTGAGTGCCATTCATCGAATAGTTTGCTTTCTCATTTAGGTATCCGATATGTAGTACTTTACATTTATCCGCATTGAAACTCATTTGCCAAATTTGGGCCCAACATGACAATTTATCTAGATTGTGTTGCATATCGTCAACTTGTTCTTTTGAGAGTACGCTATTTGCAATTTTTGTATCGTCAGCAAATTTTGAGATTGTGCAGGTGAGACCCTCATCTATGTCGTTGATGTAAATTAGAAAGAGAATTGGTCCTAGTACCGATCCCTGGGGTACCCCGCTACTTACATTGGTCCATTTAGATGCCTTACCGTTTATGACTACCCTTTGCTTTCTGTTGCTGAGCCAATTTTCTATCCATTTCAACACACCGTCTTGTATTCCATGCGCTTTTAGTTTTAGCAGTAAACGTTTGTGGGGAACTTTGTCAAAGGCCTTTTGAAAATCAAGGTATATAATATCTACAGCTTTACTCTCATCGTAGAGGTTGAGGATATCGTGGAAGAAGTCTAAGAGGTTTGTTAAACAGGAACGTTTTTTACGAAAGCCGTGTTGAGTATCTTTAAGTATGTTATTTTCCTCCAAGTTATTTACGAGTCTGTCTCGTATGACCGTTTCTAGCATTTTACATACAACTGAGGTTAAGCTAATTGGACGATAGTTACTGGGTAGGGATTTGCTGCCTTTTTTGAATATCGGTGTTACGTTGGCTAGCTTCCACTGATCAGGCATAGTTCCAGACTGCAAGGATTTATTGAATAGTAATGTCAGTGGTTTGGAGAGCTCATTCTTAGCTTCCTTAAGAGAGAGAGAGAGAGAATCAGAAGGGGTGGAGGTGTGTGTGGATGGTGTTGATGATGGTAGTAAAGCTATTGTTGATGATGGTGATGTGGATGATGCAGAAAAAAAACCTAGAGCAGAATGAAATAGTAGTGGTATTAGTATATAAGGCAGTGGTCGAAGAATGAAATAGTAGTGGTATTAGTATATAAGGCAGTGGTCGAAGAATGAATGAAATAGTAGTGGTATAGTATATAAGGCAGTGGTCGAAGAATGAAATAGTAGTGGTATTAGTATATAAGGCAGTGGTCGAAGAATGAAATAGTAGTGGTATTAGTATATAAGGCAGTGGTCGAAGAATGAAATAGTAGTGGTATTAGTATATAAGGCAGTGGTCGAAGAATGAAATAGTAGTGGTATTAGTATATAAGGCAGTGGTCGAAGAATGAAATAGTAGTGGTATTAGTATATAAGGCAGTGGTCGAAGAATGAAAATAGTAGTGGTATTAGTATATAAGGCAGTGGTCGAAGAATGAAATAGTAGTGGTATTAGTATAAGGCAGTGGTCGAAGAATGAAATAGTAGTGGTATTAGTATAAGGCATTGGTCGAAGAATGAAATAGTAGTGGTATTAGGTATTAGTATATAAGGCAGTGGTCGAAGAATGAAATAGTAGTGGTATTAGTATATAAGGCAGTGGTCGAAGAATGAAATAGTAGTGGTATTAGTATATAAGGCAGAGGTCGAAGCAGAAGATAAACTAAAGGGGCAGTTGGGAGATATCTTGCTTACAGACAAATAAACAAACAGACAAATGAAGGCAAAAACATTCCTCCGTTCAATTTGGTTGGCGGAGGTAACGAACGCGGAAGGAGGGAAGGCGATGAAGAGCTTGTTTACAAATATACCAACACATATAGTTACATGCAGCTACTATACTGAAACCGGGTCCCCTTGATTTATAGGTAACACATTTGGCAGGAGATAGATAAACGGATAGATAAGATAGATAGATAGATAGATAGATATAGAGATAGATAGATAGATAAAGAGACAGACATATACTGTAGATAGACTATTTCTTCATGTATTGGTAACAGTGATATATGTACATCTACAGCGATTATCTTTGAACAAGTATACCCATTTGGATTGATGTTCAGAGCAAATCAGTTATATATTAAAATAAATACATATGTAATAATTAATTTGTAGCTGATTTGCTCTGAACGTCAATCTAAATGGATATATTTGCATAAAGAAAATGGCATGAACTCACGAATGGCTGTACATATATCACTGTTACCAATAAATGACAAAAATATTGTCTATCTATATATCTGTCTGTTTATCTGTCTATCTATCTGTCAGTAGCTGTAGTTACACGTTGGTACTGAAACCGGGCCCCCTTGATATATTGGTCACAATGGCGGAACTTATAAATCTGATGGAAAACTGATAAACAACTTATTAATCTTATCTCGGTGGGGGATTTTAAAGAGGGCAAAAACCTAAAGTGCATATCATTTGGACCTTTTTTGAATACTTACATAAATATAATTATACCTTGTTTTTCTATAAGTTAAAGAGACAAATCTAATTGAAAGTTACCAGTATACTTGACTATACTCAGTTACCAGTATACTTGACTATACTCAGTTACCAGTATACTTCAGTTACCAGTATACTTGACTATACTCAGTTACCAGTATACTTGAATACTCAGTACAGTATACTTGACTATACTCAGTTACCAGTATACTTGACTATACTCAGTTACCAGTATACTTGACCATACTCAGTTACCAGTATACTTGACTATACTCAGTATACTTGACTATACTCAGTTACCAGTATACTTGACTATACTCAGTTACCAGTATACTTGACTATACTCAGTTACCAGTATACTTGACTATACTCAGTTACCAGTATACTTGACTATACTCAGTTACCAGTATACTTGACTATACTCAGTTACCAGTATACTTGACTATACTCAGTTACCAGTATACTTGACCATACTCAGTTACCAGTATACTTGACTATACTCAGTTACCAGTATACTTGACTATACTCAGTTACCAGTATACTTGACTATACTCAGTTACCAGTATACTCAGTTACCAGTATACTTGACTATACTCAGTTACCAGTATACTTGACTATACTCAGTTACCAGTATACTTGACTCAGTTACCAGTATACTTGACTATACTCAGTTACCAGTATACTTGACTATACTCAGTTACCAGTATACTTGACTATACTCAGTTACCAGTATACTTGACTATACTCAGTTACCAGTATACTTGACTATACTCAGTTACCAGTATACTTGACTATACTCAGTTACCAGTATACTTGACTATACTCAGTTACCAGTATACTTGACTATACTCAGTTACCAGTATACTTGACTATACTCAGTTACCAGTATACTTGACTATACTCAGTTACCAGTATACTTGACTATACTCAGTTACCAGTATACTTGACTATACTCAGTTACCAGTATACTTGACTATACTCAGTTACCAGTATACTTGACTATACTCAGTTACCAGTATACTTGACTATACTCAGTTACCAGTATACTTGACTATACTCAGTTACCAGTATACTTGACTATACTCAGTTACCAGTATACTTGACTATACTCAGTTACCAGTATACTTGACTATACTCAGTTACCAGTATACTTGACTATACTCAGTTACCAGTATACTTGACTATACTCAGTTACCAGTATACTTGACTATACTCAGTTACCAGTATACTTGACTATACTCAGTTACCAGTATACTTGACTATACTCAGTTACCAGTATACTTGACTATACTCAGTTACCAGTATACTTGACTATACTCAGTTACCAGTATACTTGACTATACTCAGTTACCAGTATACTTGACTATACTCAGTTACCAGTATACTTGACTATACTCAGTTACCAGTATACTTGACTATACTCAGTTACCAGTATACTTGACTATACTCAGTTACCAGTATACTTGACTATACTCAGTTACCAGTATACTTGACTATACTCAGTTACCAGTATACTTGACTATACTCAGTTACCAGTATACTTGACTATACTCAGTTACCAGTATACTTGACTATACTCAGTTACCAGTATACTTGACTATACTCAGTTACCAGTATACTTGAATATACTCAGTTTCCTAAATTAGAAAAACAAAATAATTATGTACAAATTTGGAGGAGATAGATAGATAGATAGATAGATTATATAAAGATATGTAATAAGTATACCTTAAACGGCTTAAAGGAAGGTTTCTGTTCTATCCTGGACTCTCTTCTCTCTCATGTTAAGCCCCATTAGTTTTGAGACTTTATGATGTTTTCACCTCAGTAGTTGGGCAATTTTAAGACCTTTCGCCCCATTTATTTGCCAACATTAAGACCTTTTGTGCCAGTTAGGCGTCGATAGCGAGGACATTTTTCCCGACATTGATTTACGGGAGCGATATTTTTCAATCGAAAAATGTACAAATTTAGCTTGTCAAAATAAAAATATATATATGCTGGCTCGCTACCGCTCGCCAGGAAAATATTGACACCCGGATGGGGGTAAACATCTTAAAACAGTAGGGTGAATGGGGCCGAATGGATACAAGCCAAAGAGAGAGGGAGAAAAAGAGAAAAAAAGCGAGGTGGGCTCCCTTAATGAGGATATTGTGTCTCTCATTCGATCTACTGTCCATCCATTTAATGCAGCCTAAAAAGAACCTCTCGTACTGGAAGGGTTAAGGGAATGTGGGGTTTTTTTTCTGGACCCCCTTCTCCCTCATTTTTAGCCTAATTAGTTTTTGAGATTTTAAGTTCGCCCCATTAGTTTAGCGATTTTAAGACCTTTTACACCATTTCTTTATTAACATTAAGACCTTTCGTGCCATTTAGGTATCGATTTTTTTTTCCTGGTTAGCCTGTAATTTAGGAGGAACCAGTATTTGTTCGGAACAATTTTCTACCGAACAAATTTATCTCGATGGAGGATCTTGGCGGTATATATAATTATATATACTGTATATATTTTGTTTTGTTTTTTCTTTTTTTAAAAGAAAAACAAAAACAATTAAACAAAAACACTAACAAAGAGAAATAATGCGACAGCTTGAGAACTTTAACCCCTTCAGACTCATATGACGCAGAGGTTGCCAGATTAGCAATAAGACTCTTATAATAACCTCTCCAAATTCGTTTTCTGCCCACAGCTAACTCAAAGACAACAGCAGAGGTTGAAGTAACTAAACTAAAGGTTTCTAAATACCCCTGATGGTAACAAAGGCTTTAAAGTATCCCTAATCGGCTCAAAATAGCGTCATCTGTCGGAGAGGGTTAATATCTTGTGTAATCAATGTCCCGTTTGACACCTGGGGGAGTTAATTAAGTTGGTGCCCAGAATCCGAGGCGAACAAGTATTTTCGTTCTTTTCTTTACCGTATTTCATTCCGTTAACCCCTTCAGCACCATGATACCAACTTATCCTTTCATTTTTCCCCACAATTATATGATTTTATGCCGTTTAAGAAGGACATATTTTACTAAGAAGGTTTATGGAGATCGTATTGACCCACTGCAGTCATAGAGGTACTGTACATTACAAACAAAAGAAACTCGTCTCATGATAACCAGAATATGATGAAAATAACGTGATGGTGGTGCAGAGGTTAAGGGGAGGTTTTTAGTGCGTTTCCTAGACTTCCATCAAGCTTGAAATTACACCCCCTTGACCCCCTTTTCAAGATAAATTTGTACATTTTTCGGCAGAAAAATGTCCCGGCCGAAGGCCGGTTCCTCTGAAATTACAGGCTCGCTATCGCTCGCCAGGAAAAAATTGACACCTAAATGGGACGACAGGTCTTAAAAGTGACATAAATTGGGTGAAAGTTCTTAAAATCGCCAAACTAATGGAGCGAACGTCTTAAAATCGCAAAAGCAATGGGGGCTAAGCATGAGGGAGAAAGGGGTAAAGACAAAAATCCCTCAAGTGGAAATCTGCTCTTAATCCCGTTCAGTACCGGTCACGCCCTTTGCATCACATGCTGGCAACTATTGGACGATTTTGTTGAGCTTGGGAAGGACCTGTGGTAGTGAAAGGGATTGCAAGAGATAGTCTGTAGCCTTCTAATTGCTAGAGGTCCTTCCTAGGCTGAATAAAACCATCTTGCTAGGTGCCAGACTATAACGAAAAGGACGTCACCGGTACAGAAGGGGTTAAATATATATATATTGTGAGATTATAATGTCCCCATAGTTATTGCTTAGCTATTTTAGGCAGATTTTGTAGCGACATACGTTAATTTATGAAAACTTAGCATTAATAGGGGAGATTTCCACATGAGGGATTTTTTTCTGGACCTCTTTCTCCCTCATGTTTAGCCCCTTTGCTTTTGCGATTTTAAGACGTTCGCCCTAGTAGTTTTGACATTTTAAGACATTTCACCCCATTTCTGTCAATTTTAAGACCTTTCGTGCCATTAAGGTGTCGATTTTTTCCTGGCGAGCGATAGCGAGCCTGTAATTTAAGAGCAACCGGCCTCTGGCCGGGACATTTTTCTACCGAAAAATGTACAAATTTATCTCCCTAGGGGGTGTAATTTTAAGCTTGATGAAAACGTAGGGAACAAACTAAATACCTCCCCTTAACATAATGCAGACAATAGTAGTTTCATAAGAGTATATATCCATTAAGTATCTAATAACTAGCGGTTTATGTCGGTTTGTTTATCAGTGACACAAATTGTTGAGTACTTTAATATGGTGTCCATATTGAAATGATTGAATGTTTTGGCTAGTTTATTGTAGCCTCTCATACTCCTGTTGTCCTATAAGGCTCATTGTTCATTATTCATTAGTTCATTATTTTGTCAAGAACACCAGTCCGAAGATTACATGCATGGCAGAGGTATATACTCTACAGAATACTCTTTTGATTCATAGTATAAGATTGTTGTCATCCTTTGTATCCTATTCTTGTAATAACATATATATTTTTTTTATATCGGTAATTATATCTCCTACCACCACCACCCTACCACCATATTCTCCAGTAACCACAAGCACAGCACACACTCTCCCCTTCCACTATTTGTCCACCACCACTACCACTACCATCACAAGATACTCCTCAATCACATTATCCACAATCACCACCACCACCACCACCACCACGACCACCATATTCTCCAGTAACCACAAGCACAGCACACACTCTCCACTTCCACTATTTGTCCACCACCACTACCACTACCATCACAAGATACTCCTCAATCACATTATCCACAATCACCACCACCACCACCACGACCACCATATTCTCCAGTAACCACAAGCACAGTACACACTCTCCACTTCCACTATTTGTCCACCACCACTACCACTACCATCACAAGATACTCCTCAATCACATTATCCACAATCACCACCACCACCACCACGACCACCATAATCTCTCCAGTCACCACAAGCACAGCACACATTCTCCCCTTCCACTATTTGTCCACCACCACTACCATCACCACATGCACTACCACCGCAAAATATTCCAATATTACATTAATCAAAATCACCACCACCAGATACACCAGTCACCACAAGTACTGCAAACTCACCACCACAATCACATTATCCACAATCATCGACACCACCATCGCCAACATTATATCACACATAAGTCAAATTTCCAACATCACCACTCCCCCCACATCATCACCACTCCCCCCACACCATCACCACTCCCCACCCATCACCATCAGCACTCTCATCTACACTCCCTACCACCACCCCCACCTCCAACACCCCTCCCTACCCCCCACCTACAACAACCATAATATACAAAGCAGAAAAAGACCCTTAAATCAATAAAGTGCAGTAACTCTCGAAGTGGCATTAGAACCCCGACCATCACTTAAGAGGAGTTGTAAACCTTGGGATTCTTTGTTTACTCTGCAACCAACAATAATTATTTCTGGCCAAACGACTCGGAAGGAGAGATACTTTATATATATATATATATATATATGTTTCTAATCTCTCAGTGGGGATCCCCACTGAGAGATTAGAAACATTTAGTGGCTCACGTGTATTTGTGATATATTCTCAATATATATATATATATATATATATATATAATGTGAGAGATAGAAAGATATAGTGTATACCTTTGTTGTTATTCTCTTCAATTATATGGAATTCCTGCCTAACACAATGGTGATGTATTTATCTGTTAGTTTATCTAATTGCTATCATTCGTCTTCCTTCTCAACTCGCCTGGATTTTCTACCTTTTATTTTATATAATTTTGTTATATATATTATAAAATGTAGCTTTCAACTCTTCATCTTATATATATATATATATATATATATATATCCCAAATACACGTGACCTACTAAATGTTTATATGCTCTCGGCGGGGCTTGCTCAAACCACCAACAGTCAGCACGATTGTCCATGCTTATCCAAGTCACGGCTTCATAAAGGATACTTAACCTTTTCCTATGTATCTTAACCCTTTGAGGATTATGACGCATTTTGGCAGTTTATTCAGGCTATCATTAGACGACTGTATATAGCTTAGGAAAGACCTCTAGCAATCCAAAGGGCAAAGCCGATCTCAATTAACCTTTGACTCGTGGAGATCCCTTCTTTACTTAATAATCTCGTCTAGTAATAGCCAGAATGAACTGTCAACATGCATCATAATCCTCAAGGGGTTAGGCAGAAGGGAAATCCTACTTGGAGAATGTATTTCAATCCCTACACAAGTCGTAGAATCCATGTTCCATGATACCATACTGGTATTTCTACAAGTACCCCCACGCAACTCGGGCTGAAATTGATTTAATATAATTCTTACCCAACCAAGCACGAGAGCCATTAGTATTAAGTATATCTCACAAATACACATGCGCTACTAAATGTAATTATACTCTCAGCGGGTCTCGAACCACCGACAGTCAAGGCGATTTTCCATGCTTTAACCAACTTTACCACGGCGTGATAAAGGATACTTACGGTAACGCTTTTGACAAACAAATAATATTAATGATGATGAGTATTATTATTACAATAATGTTCATAATAATCGTAATAATAATAATATTAATAATAATAATAATAATATTATTATTATTATTATTATTATTATTATTATTATTATTAGTAGTAGTAGTAGTAGTAGTAGTAGTAATACTATATATCTCTAAAACCATAAAAGCTTAAAACTACTTCACAAGAATATTGTTCTTTAAATCATTCGTGTTAAATGGAAAAGCTAGATTCTGTGATATAGAATTGTATGCGTTTGATTTTAAAGGTCAGAGGACTGATTATTTTGAAATATTAAATATGATACATGACTGTAAGTGTTCGTGGGTGTATTTCTGCGTACACAATTATGGATATAAATGCATTATGAATATGTACAGTATATGTGTACGTCGGTATATAGATATATTTACATATATTGGTTTATTTGTGTGTGTGTGTGTGTGTGTGTGTGTGTGTGTGTGTGTGTGTGTGTGTGTGTGTGTGTGTGTGTGTGTGTGTGCTTGTTTGACTTTGTGTAAATGTGTCAGCGGACGTATCTGCTTGTGAATGGCCATATATGTGTGCGCGTGTGTGTATGTGCGCGTATAGGTGTTTATGTGTTTATATTTATATGTGTGCATATGTGCCGTGTGTGACTGTAAGTGTGCGTATGTGTATGTATATATATATGCGTGTGTGTGTGTGTATTTATGTGCACGTGTAAGTGGAAGGATGAAGTAGTGACAGCCTTAGTGATACACGAGTCATAATTAATTAACCATCATCTTGGCACCTCTCCCATCTACAGTATAAACCACCTCATAATGTCCTCCTATACCCGGTTCACGAGGAGGAGGCCATGTTTACCTTACCTCGGTTCATGATACACACACACACACACACACACACACACACACACACACACACACACACACACACATAAGGTGCTAACATTATCCTCCTTTAAGGGGACATGGGCCGTTTCTTTGGTCTATTAATTAATGTATTCCTTTATTTTTTTAGTTTCCTTGCTAGACCTCCATCAAGCTTAGAAACCCCCCCCCCCCCCCTATAACCCCCTTCAAGATAAATTTGTAAATTTTTAGGTAGAAAAATGTCGCTATCACTCGCCAGGAATAAATCGACACCTAAATGGCACGAAAGGTCTTCAAATTGACAACAAAATGGGGCGAAAGGTGTTAAAATCGCCAAACTAATGGGCCGAACGTCTTATAATCCCAAAACAAATGGGGCTTAACACGAGGGAGAAAAGGGACCAGAAAAGCGACCCATCTCCCCTTAAAGAATCATTTCATGTGCTTTATTAATAAGGCTAGATATTTTGATTTCTAAAACCTCTTGTCTCCAATAACGCTAGAGCAAACTGGATGCAATTTTCCACAGCCATTGCATGGTTCATTCGTCACCTGTGGTAGAAATATCCTTCTCTGACCTTAAGAGGTTAGAGGTCACGATTACTGGCCTAGTCATTATGAAAACACTATAGATACCTCTGTTCCCTCGCTCTGTTGCTACTTAAAGACGAAATAATGACATATACTGTATATACATAAATACATAAAGTGGTTTAACGTCCTTTTCTATTAAAACAAATACAAAAATAAAATGCTCAGACGGGGTTGCATTTCAGTAGTTTGAGTGTAGTACAATACATTTCTGCCTTAACCCTGCCCCACCATGTCATTTACTGTGGGTGATGGTTGGAATAGTGCTAACCGTGCCTCAGTAAGTCTCAACAAAGTCCCCCTGCAGCACCTACACAACAACACCAACAGTGCCACAACAAGGCTTTGATGTACTACACTGTAAAGAATGGGGCAAAACAAAACAAAATGTCCATAATATATATTTATTTTATTTTAAGGGGGAGGTAGTCGTTTTATCTGGACCCCATTCTCCCTCATGTTTAGCATAATTGTTTTTGAGATTTGTAGACGTTCGTTCCGTTAGTTTGGCGATTTTGAGACCTTTCACCCCATTTCTTTGTCAGTATTAAGACTTTTCGCGTCATTTAGGTGTCGTTTTTTTCCTGGCGAGCGCTAGTGAGCCTGTAATTTTAGAAGGAATCGACCTTTGGCCAGGACATTTTTCTACCGAAAAATTTAAAAATGTATCTTGAAAGAGGGTCTTGGGGGTATTTGTTCAAAGTTTGATGGAGGTCTAGCGAGGAAACTCAAATATACATAAATACATGAATATATAGGCCAAAAACAAGCACTAGTCCATTAAGGGAATATTGATAGTGATAAACACATTAAACATAAGAATGATAATATATATCAAATAATCAAAGGTAAATTACTATCATTAACCCGTACTGTACCGGTGACGTTGTATTCATCGTATTCTGGCAAATATTGGATGCTTGTATTCAGCTTAGGAAGGACCTCTAACAAATTTAAGGCCACATACTATCTCAATTAATCCTTTTAGCAACCCCAGATCCTTCCTTATCTGAATAAAACCGTTAGTAGTTGTCATAATATAATGAAAAAGACATCACTGGTACAGCATGGGTTAAGCACAATTTAATTACCGACCTTTATAATGTATGACTATTCTCCTTGCAGTATTATCTTCCTTGATAACTTGCATCTTATTATAACATTTGCGATGACAAAAAAAAAAAAAAAAAAAAAATCTTCGCCTATCCATAGTGAAAGGAGTGTGGTTAAGGGGAGATCTCCACTTGAGGGATTTTTTTCTTGACCCCTTTCTCCCTCATGTTTAGCCCCATTGCTTTTGATGTTATAAAACGTTTGCCCCATTACTTTAGCGATTTTAAGAACTTTCACCCCATATTAAGACCTTTCGCGCAATTCAGGTGTCGATTATATCCTGGCGAGCGATAGCGAGCCTGTAATTTAAGAGGAACCGGCCTTCGGCCGGGAAATTTTTCTACCGAAAAATTTACAAATTTATCTTGAAAGGGACTGAAGGGGGTGTAATTTTAAGCTTGATGGAGGTCTAGGGAACAAACTAAATACCTCCCCTTAAAATCAGCAGTTTGAAAATTATGGAAACTTGCAATAGCACTTGTTTTCTATTACAAGTTATGCATGTTTGAAAGGTTCTTATATTACTGTTGCCCTGTTTAGACTTATATTAATCCATCGTTTCGTATTATCTGATCAATGTTTGTAATCCTGCTAAGAGGGTTTGCTAAATATAGTCTCATACCTTCCTTCTTAACGACGTGCATCAATCATCAGCACTAGTTTTTTCGTACTTACCCTCTAAACCCGCCCCCCCCCCCCCCTCTGAGAGTGTATGTATATAAATATGAGAGAGAGAGAGAGAGAGAGAGAGAGAGAGAGAGAGAGAGAGAGAGAGAGAGAGAGAGAGAGAGAGAGAGAGAGAGAGAGAGAGAGAGACAAGCAGGAGTTCATCTACACATTATACAGTATCATAATATTCTGTGTATGTTTGGAGTGGTGAGGGACTAATCTGCACTTTACTGTACTCTAATTATTATATTTAATAACGTTATGTATCTTTTATTTAAGTAATTGGTCAGTGTGATGAGTAAAGATGGGAGTATGGAGGATGAAGTGCAGGAGAGGGTGTAACAAGGGAAGAAGGTTGTAGGAATGCTGAAAGCAGTGACAATGATTAGGGTGGCTAGCATGGAAGTAAAGAAGTCATTGCCTAATAGTGTGGTTATCCCGACCTTGACATACAGGAGTGAAGCATGGACGTTGTTGGAGTGACACAAATCAATAGTGAAAGGGGTGGACATGAGTTAATTGAGAAGTGCATGTGGAGTTACACGGAGGGATAGACAGACGGATGAGGAAGTACGAGAGCTGTGTGGTGTGGATGTAGATGTGCTGGAAAGTGTAAAAAGGAACACCTTGAGATGGTTAGTCCATGTGGAACGGATGGGAAGCGAGAGAATGACTAAGAGAGTTTGAGAGCGAGATGGAAGGACAGAGAGGGAGAGGCAGACTAAATGTGAGGTGGAAGGATGGAGTTCAGAGGTGTATGAGTGAAAGCAGTGTTGGCTGATGGGAAGGAGGTGCATGGGGGCAATTCATTCGTGGCCACCCCTCCGGGTATCATGCCGTTGTAAAGGCTTATCCCTCAATACCTTCACGCCATCTTTGAGTACTGCCGCTATACATTTATGCATTTTTTTTTCTTGCAAATGGCCTTGATAATAATTCTAGTGCCTGGTACCATTATGTTGACTACAATTATTCTAGATAGGTTACTACACGCTAAAGTGTTCTTCTTTATTAGTATCTGCAGAGCTACATATTTATAATTATGATTATTATTATTATTATTATAATTATTATATATTATAGTAATTAATTATAATAATGATAATAATATATAATAATAATTATTATTAATGGGATTAAGGTTGCAAAATTCAATGCATAATGACCATAATATATTACTCAAATCAATATTAGAATGTGGTTGCGTCTGTGAAATGCTGAGATAAAAGTAACCTTGTACAACATAATTATACATATATTTCTTTATTACAATTAACACATTTTTTGATGACAATACAGTGAGGGCTATAGTATTAACGATCCAAAATGCCCACAATAATATATATAGTTTATGCATATTACCGGTATAGAAAATATATATTGATTTTACACATTGTATTCGGTCCTGTTATATACTGTATATACAGTATATATATATATATATATATATATATATATATATATATATATATATATATATACAGTATATATATATATATATATATATATATATATACTGTATATATATACAGTATATTATATACACACACAAATATTTCCCATTTTAATGATCTGTGTTGAAGCCACCAATCTATTCAGGGATATAAAACCAATCAAACAAGCCAAGTATCTTACACTATGTTTATTTCTCTTCCTATACTAACTAGCAATAGCAACTTAACCAACACCTTATATCTGATCATCATCATCATCGTCAACAACAATAACATCAACAAGCACCATAATCACTGGAAGGAAATGTAAACAAACGATAATTATACACGTTGAGAAATACCTATAGTCGGTTCATTATGGCGAGGCTAGATAGTGTGACCCATTGATATGTATACTCTCTCTGGATGGGACATCTGCTCATTTCAGAGCCCGAAACTTGCGGTCGCCACCGCTGGGGGCAAAACTAAACCTCTACTTGACACACGCGAGAGAAACTCACCAGACCAGCCCATCTTAACCCTATTAATTTGGTCTCGCCTTTCTTTACTTTATTCTGACTATGGTTAAACGATTATAGTAAATTTAAGAGGCATGTGTGAGAGTAAAGAGGAATGTCGAGTGTCCGTACACAGACCTACGGGAGCCCATAGTCGTAGCCGCTATGTCTCTACCAATGTACTGTACAGTATATCTTGGTCTCTACATTCCCGCTTCATTGCCAATCTGTTTCGATGTATTTTTAATTAATTTTACTGCATTTGGTTAAGTTAGGTGTTAGGCTGGTTAGGTTAGTTAATTCAATACCATTACATCACATTTGGATCGAAATAGAATCGTGAATAGGTGTGAATGTCAAGTCATAGCGGATGCTGCCATGGCCTCTCCAGTCATTGGCATAGTTTACGAGTGTTATTATTGCATTCTCAAGTGAATAGTATCGTGGCAACAATAATGTAAATATATGGAATTTTTTTACTTTCATAGGTAGAACCACAAGCAACACAATGCGCAATGCACCTCGACACAGATCCGTATATCCTTACATTGGCAAAGTGTATAAGTATTGATACTGAATTTCCAAGTAAATAGTATGCCTCAAATCGTGATAACAAGAATTTAAAAATTTAATATATTGAAAATTACGACTTTTCACGGCTCTGTGTAGAAACCCGTGACGTGTTGGCGGCCATGTTTCTTGGGCCTAGCAGACGACGTCCCCCTCCATCGCGGATCGGAGGGGGGTTAGCCCATCCAGAGAGTATTATACTGTATATCTATGGTGTGACCCCCTTACCTGGCCTCTCGTAACTCAGGGAGGGCTGGGGCAAACGGGCGGTAAATGTTCACAGCTAATTACTATACCCTGTTCCAAATAGGTAGTCCAGAAATCGTGAATCCTAACCTCTGTAATTAAAAAAAGGCTAGAACAAATAGGCTGCAATTTTTCTCATCGATTCCCTGGCTGACCCTTCCCATATGGTACAAAATATTCAATCGATTACTCTAGTCGTTTATGAGTTATAGAGGTCAATGTTCAAGATATTTTCACTACTTATTTGGAACAGGGTATAATTGACTCTAGACGATAATATATAGAACTGTTAACTCCCTTACAAAAGTTGGGTTAGTGTGATGAGAGGTTGGTTGCTGGTTGGGGTTTCTAGACTCGTTATAAGGAAGGGACTGGAGCTGTAGTTAAGGGGACCCCCTCGCCTTTTTCTCTCTCTCTCTTTTTATTTGGGTTGTATCCATTCGGCCCCTTTCAGCCCCCTTCGCTACCCCATCCAAGTGCCGATATTTTCCTGGCGAGCGATAGCGATCCAGCATTGTTTGGAGGAATCCGGCTTCGCCGGAGAAATTTTTTCTATCGAAAATTGTACCCATTTAGCCTGCTGTCTAATTTTTCATCAAAAATATGATATGGGGATAAACGTCTTAAAACAGTAGGCTGCATGAGGCCAAATGGATACAACCCAGAGAGAGAGAGAGAGAGAGAGAGAGAGAAATAGAGAAATAGAGAAAAAGAGCGAGGTGGTCCCCATAAGAAAGAGCATGATATTCGCTCTTGCTCTAACAAAGTAGAATAGACTGACTAGCTGCTATGTTGACGTAAACTAGCTGCTATGTTGACGTAAACTAGCTGCTATGTTGACGTAATAGACTGACTAGAGCTGCTATGTTGACGTAATAGACTGACTAGAGCTGCTATGTTGACGTAATAGACTGACTAGAGCTGCTATGTTGACGTAAACTAGCTATGTTGACGTAAACTACCTGCTATGTTGACGTAAACTAGCTGCTATGTTGACGTAATAGACTGACTAGAGCTGCTATGTTGACGTAATAGACTGACTAGAGCTGCTATGTTGACGTAAACTAGCTGCTATGTTGACGTAAACTAGCTGCTATGTTGACGTAAACTAGCTGCTATGTTGACGTAATAGACTGACTAGAGCTGCTATGTTGACGTAATAGACTGACTAGAGCTGCTATGTTGACGTAATAGACTGACTAGAGCTGCTATGTTGACGTAAACTTGGAATATAAAGGAGAAACAAATACTTCACTACTAAGTCTTTGCTATAAAATGAGTTAAGGGGAGACTGACCGTATGTTTGGTCTATTAATTCATTCATTCATATATTTGTTTAGTTTCCTCCCTAGACCTCCATCAAGCTTAGAAAAACACCCCCTAGACCCCCCTTCAAGATAAATTTGTACATTTTTCGGTAGAAAAACGTCCTGGCCGAAGGCCGATTCCTTTTAAAATTGCAGGCTCGCTATCGCTCGCCAGGAAATCATCGGCACCTAAATGGCACGAAAGGTCTTAAAATTGACAACGAAATGGGGCGAAAGGTGTTAAAATCGCCAAACTACTGTGTCGAACGTCGTATAATCTCAAAACTAGTGGGGCTAAACACTAGTGAGAAGGGGGTCCAGAAAAACGGTCTGCCTCCCCTTAACTTATTCTACACTTACTTTATGAAGAAGGAAGGATTACAGATATATATATATTTCATTAGATACCAAGTTACATCATTATAATACCCCTTCCCTTGTATTCTAAGCGTAGTAAATACGGTAAATACAACATATGAATGTATTTATGTAAAAGTTCAACTGTGTCTAAATAACTTTTCAAAATAATAGGGTAAATGTTTACCGTGTGACAGCCAAGAATTTCAACACATACCATATATATATATATATATATATATATATATATATATATATTTGTTTTCATTTGTGCCTGTGATATACAGTACAGTGTTCTACAGCAAGGACTGCAGGAAATGAGTATTTACCCATTATCTATCAATATATAGGCTAAACACGGCTCACTTGTGGGGCGGGCTATGAAGATCAGGGACAATGTAGGGTTAAGGGGAGGTGTTTAGTTTGTTCCCTAGACCTCCATCAAGCTTAAAATTACACCCCCTTCAGTCCCTTTCAAGATAAATTTGTAAATTTTTCGGTAGAAAAATTTCCCGGCCGAAGGCCGGTTTTTCTTAAATTACAGGCTCGCTATCGCTCGCCAGGATAAAATCGACACCTGAATTGCACGAAAGGTCTTAATATGGGGTGAAAGTTCTTAAAATCGCTAAACTAATTGGGCAATCGTTTTATGATATCAAAGCAATGGGGCTAAACATGATGGAGAAAGGGGTCAAGAAAAAAATCCCTCAAGTGGAGATCTCCCCTTAAAGAGAATAACAAGGACAAAATAAGTTTTATTTAACTGCAATAACCGTTTGCCGTGGGAGACAGAGTTAGTTGAGGGGGTGGGGGGGGGGGGGGAGCTCCCTCACCCCCCAGGACTTATTGGCATTCTCATATATTTTTACAGTAGGGGGTCACAACTCCTTTATAATATATTTCTGACAGTACAGACATATATGACAATGTACGTACTATGTGACATATAACGCTACCGTAGGCCACACAGAGATCGATGGGTCTCGCGGCTGTCACACCGTAAAATATTAACCATAATAGTAATACTATTCTGTACATAATACCCTTTAAGAAAAAAATCGTTCATATTTGAATAAGTAACGCTACACCATAATACAGTAAACGGCATAAGTAAATACTAACTTTACTGCTTAATTATAGGCGATTAAGATAAGAGATACCCAATTGAGAAAGCTTAATATAGCTAAGCTCATTTTGATATCAAGAAGTCTAGCAGAGAGTACAGTACAAGAGTAAGAAAGGGTTGATACAAAAGTGGGGTCCTAGTCACCAACCTATTTTGTATCAAGATAGTTTGTATATCAAGAAGTCTACCAGAGAGTACAGTACAGTACAAGAAACAACTTTTGCTTTGCATAAAGTTGATGTTTAAAATACAAGAATAAGGAGTGAGATATAGCTGATACAGGAATACAAGAATAAGGAGTGAGATATAGCTGATACAGGAATACAAGAATAAGGAGTGAGATATAGCTGATACAGGAATACAAGAATAAGGAGTGAGATATAGCTGATACAGGAATACAAGAATAAGGAGTGAGATATAGCTGATACAGGAATACAAAATAAGGAGTGAGATATAGCTGATACAGGAATACAAGAATAAGGAGTGAGATATAGCTGATACAGGAATACAAGAATAAGGAGTGAGATATAGCTGATACAGGAATACAAGAATAAGGAGTGAGATATAGCTGATACAGAAATCTGATTGGTTGTAACCATATATTTGTATCTAGAAATCTGGTAGAAATGTCAGAGTAGAAAACTAGAAGTACAAACCTTTGCTTATTACTCTATATAGAGTGTTACTGTATGGCTAATGAAATCGTCTGTTAATAATACTACTATTGTTCAGACATTCACCAATCATATGCTTGGGGAACTGGCTTCACTTTCGCCAACTTAGAATGAACAGACTATAGAATTTATTTTGTTTAAGCTTTCCTACAGGCGAGATTATAAGAGAATCTTATCATAATAGTTCTTTGAAATATATATTAATTGAAACCATCATTTTACGGGTTCTTGTTGATATGCTCTGGTTGAACTGTCGGTTTGTGCATTTTGGTTTGTGCATATTGGTTTGAGTGCATTGGTTTGTGCATATTGGTTTTTGCATATTGGTTTGTGGATATTGGTTTGTGCATAGTTTTGTGCATATTAGTTTGTGCACATTGGTTTGTGCATATTGGTTTGTGCATATTGGTTTTTGCATATTGGTTTGTGGATATTGGTTTGTGCATAGTTTTGTGCATATTAGTTTGTGCACATTGGTTTGTGCATATTGGTTTGTGCAGAATTGGAGTGTTACATATGGTAGTCAATTTAATTCTATTTTGTATTGTCACTTCAACTGCATATTCAGGTTTTGGTTAGAGTTAAGTAGAAAATATAGATCCTATTATTATTGATTAGGTCATACTATACTATACCTGAATAGTATGCTGTGTGTTTTTGTTTTCTATTTTCTTAATGAATTACATGATGCTATGCTAGGATAGACATGGACTAGATAGGGTTATTGAGTTGACATGCTGTGATTGATAAGGTATTTAGCGGAAGCTGGTTATACCAGGTATGTGATGTTATGATTTGACCGTACTCGTTACCAATAAGATAGTCTCCTAAGAAGAGTTATATATATATATATATATATATATATATAATGTTTAATATACTGTATATATATATATGTTTAATATAGTGACAGAGGCAAGTAGATAGGTATGATAGATATGGATATACTAGGCATATTCATAGATATATAGACAGACACAGATAAATAGATGGTAGACAGACAGGTAGATAGATTCATAGACATATATATAAACTATATAAACTTAATAAACTCAACAATATCCTTCTATACACATAACTCGAATAGACCTAAACAAATCTAGGAATATCAGCCGTATTCTTAGACGTGTGGGGTGGGTGTCATCCAGCCCATAATGAACGAAGATATTGGAACTGAGTGTTAATTAGTGAAAGAGAACTTGAATTATCCCAGTTTCTAAAAGCTAGCGATTTATCTCGTCATATTTGGTTCATTAATTAACCCGTTCAGTACCGGTGACATTCTTATGTTTATCTTCCGGCAGTGATCAGACTATTTTATTCAGCTTAGGAAGGATCTCTAGCAATAATAAGGCTTCAACTATCTCAACCAACCCATTTGACTACCACAGATCCTTCTTAAGCTGCATCATATCGTGTAATTATAGCTAGAATAAAATTTACCTCACGTCGCTGGTACTCAACGGGTCAAGAAGTAGGTTTTTACGGTAGGAAAATTTAACCCATTCAGTACCAGGGACGTCCTTTTCAGCATATTCTGGCAACTATTAGACGGTTTTAATCAGCTTAGGGAGGACATCGAACAATAATAAGGCTTCAAAGTATCTCGACCAACCCTTCCAACTACCACAGATCCTTCCTAAGCTGCGTAATATCGTCTAAATATTGCTAGAATAATGTATAACCCACGTCGCTGGTACTCAAAGGGTTAACCCCTTCTGTACCGGTGACGTCTATTTATCTTTATTTTGGCTACTATTAGACGATTTTATTTAGTTTGACAAAGGCCTACAGCAATTAACAGGCTTCGAACTATCTCACTTAACCCTTTTTACTACCACAGATCCTTCTTAAACTGCACAAAATCGTCTAAATATAACTAGAATATATAACCCACGTCGCTGGTAGTCAAAGGGTTAACAATACGGCAGAGAGTCCCAAAGTAGAACACACACCCGACCAAAAAGACCTCATCACATACCGTAGAAAGAGAGCGGACAATTTGCGAGACAACGAGACAGTGCGAGACTCAAACAGTGAAGCATTGGTCGCATTCCCCCGAGGCCAGGCTATCTCCGCTCATTGTCCACCACACCTCTCACTCTAAAGCCGATATCACACGAGCGCTTTTTCACTTAACATTTATACTCAACACTGGTCTGGCAGCTTATGAGGTTAACATTTTAAACATTTCTGTAACCTAAATTGATCTGTCTCCAGGCTAGTTTCCGATACCAGTTCAAAATATTTCAGAAATGTTGCCAGAAATATGTTGATCATCGAATGTTGATGAGCTTAAGGGGAGGTATTTAGTTTGTTCCCTACGTTTTCATCAAGCTTAAAATTACACCCCCTAGACCCCCTTTCAAGATAAATTTGTACATTTTTCGGTAGAAAAATGTCCCGGCCGGAGGCCGGTTGCTCTTAAATTACAGGCTCGCTATCGCTCGCCAGGAAAAAATCGACACCTTAATGGAACGAAAGGTCTTAAAATTTACATAAATGGGGCAAAATGTCTTCAAATGTCAAAACTACTAGGGCGAACGTCTTAAAATCTCAAAAGCAATGGGGCTAAACATGAGGGAGAAACGGGTCCAGAAAAAAATCCCTCAAGTGGAAATCTCCCCTTAAGCTCATCCCTTTCGGTACCGTGATGCGGGTTAGACTTTCGTTAGGGCGATCATTAGATTTTTTTTCTTTTTACGATTAACCTGAAGAAGCTATCTGCGAAACGTTGTCGATAAAGTGCTCCTCCTCAGATGGTGTTGTTTATCCATTTTGTTTACAGCTTGGGATGGGCCTGTGGTTTTGAAAAAGGTTAAAATAAAATGAAAAATGATTAAAATATCGCGTCATATATATACTTCACTCGCGGTCAAATATTGAGTCGTATATCCATAATTTTGGTTATTTTTCCGGTTATAAGTGAAAACTAAACATACCTTAACATGTCAACATAGCCTTTGTATTCTAGATTTATTCAGCGTGGTTCACGAGTATTTTGTATTAAGGGGGTATTTTTTGTCTGTGTATTTATTTATTGATTTATTTTTTAGTTTCCCCCGCTATACACCTCCATCAAGCTGAAAAAAACACTCCCTAGACCCCCTTTCAAGATCAATTGTGTAAATTTTTCGGTAGAAAAATGTTCTGGCCGAAAGCCAGTTCCTTCTAAAATTACTAGCTCGTTAGTGCTCGCCAGGATAAAATCGACACCTAAATGGCACGAAAGGTCTTAATATTGGCAAAGAAATGGGACGCAAGGTCTCAAAGTCGTCAAACTAATGGAACGAACGTCTTAAAATCTCAAAATTAATATGCTAAACACGAGGGAGAAGGGGGTCTAGAAAAAGCGACTGCCTCCCCCTTAAGCCAAATAGAGGAAACTTAATTTGAAGTTCTGAAAGTGAACCACGCTTTTGTCCGCGGAAGTTTCATAATATAAAGTTTTCTGGACTCTTGTGAAAATAAGAAGTCATTAGCCACACATGGACGAAACTTTTATATTAACACTTTTGTTTTCACGTTACGCCGAGGGCTTTTTGAGGAGAGGAAGCTCTAATAATTGCAGTCAAGAAGAAGCTCTAATAATTGCAGTCAAGAAGAAGCTCTAATAATTGCAGTCAAGAAGATGGGACACGATTCATGAGAATGATGGTACACTCGGATGCCATAGTCTCTAGCCCACTACCAGACTTCACCTATTTTTAATTAGGGAAGTATATCTCTGGAAAAGAAATTAAGAATATATTTGTATATGAATCAACTACAAAACGATGCATACTATTTATTGAAAAGCAAGTTCTGTCCAAAAATACATCCATATAAATATAATTGCATAACATAACATAGGGGGTCCGCGGATCCTTATGAGTGAGCTAGAGACTATGGCATCCGAGTGTACATTATATGAACAAGGAGTACAGTACAGTACACCCCAATGGAAATACGCCTAACGGCCTTATTGGGCTATCCTTAGTTGGAATTATGCAAAGCTGGTACATGTCATATTTGTAACATATTATGTGGTACCAACATTGTAAAATGCTAACTGAATAAATATTATTATTATTATTATTATTATTATTATTATTATAACAGTTTGAGTGTGCAACATAGTACCCTTAAACAATAACAAAACTGATTCACATAATCGGTGTGTAATAATCGCTTTGCATAACAATTGGACACGTAGCAGGTGCATTATACATTTGTGATCGTATCCTGAAATTATGTATTGCTGAATATTTGGACACATAACTTCAGGTGATACTATTAAAACAGAGAGATGTAGTGGGTTGAAATGAGAGGGAGAAGAGGGAAAGAAGGGGGGGGGGGGAGGGAGAGTTTGGTGATAGCTATAATTATGAAATACTGTCAGAATAGAAATATATAGTGGAGAAAGAGAGAGAGAGAGAGAGAGAGAGAGAGAGAGAGAGAGAGAGAGAGAGAGAGAGAGAGAGAGAGTGAGTGAGTTAAGGGGGGAGTGAAATCTATAGGTGTGTAGCAGAAGAAGATGGAGTAATTTATCTATCCCCATTCTTGGTACAGATGTTACTTGTATTTCTTGGGATTGTGGCGATCTGTGTGTGTCTCTTGGGGCTCTGGCTGGCTTTAATCTAACGTAGCTCTTCTCTCTCTCTCTCTCTCTCTCTCTCTCTCTCTCTCTCTTTTTCTTGTTTATTCTCTCTCCTTGTATTTTCTCTCTTTCATTTTCTCTTTCTCTCTCTCTCTCTCTCTCTCTCTCTCTCTCTCTCTCTCTCTCTCTTTCTCCTTTACTAACATGCAGTTTTTTGTCTTATTGTCCTTTTCCATTCCTTTCCTTCGTTTGGGGTTTTACTATTTCTACTAGCATTAAATCCTTACCACCTCGCTAGGGTAGTAAGAGCGTTGTGGTCAGTGTACATGTGTATATCTACTTAAAACAAATATCATACATGCACACACACACACACACATCTACACACACGCACACACACACACATCCACACACACACACACACACACACACACACACACACACACACACACACACACACACACACACACACACACCTACACACACACACACACACATACTGTACATACACCTACATACTTTACCCCTTTGGTGTCTGCTCACCCTGTCTAACGCAACATACCTCACCTTCTTTATGTACACACACACACATACATCCACACACACACCTAAGCACACACACACCTACACACACACACACACACACACACACACACACACACAGCCTTTGGTCTCTATTCACCCCGTCTAACGCAACATACCTCACTCTCTTTTTCTACACCTCCGCAGCATAGTAGTCTCGGTCTTCTCTCGCCTTTCATCACACACACACACACACACACACAACACACACACACACACACACACACACACACACACACACACACACACACACACACATCCACACACCAACACACACACACACACACACATACATATGCATTTCACTTTCAAATTCCAATATCACCACAATCTCACCCACCCACATACACACCCACCCACACCCACACAGCTCCCTCCCACCCACATACACACCCACCCACAAAGCCATACCCCCCCCCCCCCCCCCCCCCTCACCCATTTATATCAATGTGTATATACTGTAGATACATACTAATGGACGACATATCTCTAGCCTCATTACTCTCTTAGATACATACATAAACAATATCTCTCTCTCTCTCTCTCTCGCTCACTCTCACTTTCTCATTCTCCCAATTCCTGTGTCTCTCTCAAGCCAACCAATTCACCCCTTCTGTATCCCCCCCATATGCCCCCTCCCTCCTCCCCGTCTCTACCCCCCCCCCTCCCGTGTTGTCATTAAACCCCCCCTTGCCCCCCTCTGTGACCCCCTTCTCATCAAAGCACCTCCTGCCCCCCTTACCACCAAAGCCCCCCTGATTCTCTATTCACCCCCCCTTGCCTTTATCTGTCCCTCGCGCCCCCCCCCCTTTCCCCCTTACCCTCGATGTCCCCCCTTGCCCCCCCTCCCTACCCCCTTACCATAATGATCCCCCCCTAGCCTTTCTCTCTTCCCCCCCCCCTTCCCTCCCTTTCCTCCTTACCCTCGATGTCCCCCCTTGCCCCCCTCCCTACCACCTTACCATTAATGATCCCCCCCTAGCCTTTCTCTCTTCCCCCCCCCCCCTTCCCTCCCTTTCCTCCTTACCCTCGATGTCCCCCCTTGCCCCCCCCTCCCTACCCCCTTACCATTAATGATCCCCCCCTAGCCTTTCTCTCTTCCCCCCCCCCCTTCCCTCCTTACCCTCGATGTCCCCCCTTGCCCCCCCTCCCTACCCCCCTTACCATTAATGATCCCCCCCTAGCCTTTCTCTCTTCCCTCCCCTTCCCTCCCTTTCCCCCTTACCATCAAAGTCCCCCTTCCTTTTCTCTGCCCTCTTACCAGAGTTTACATACGTATATACTTCCCCTCTTACCATCAAAGCCCCCTTGCCTCTCTCTGCCCCCTCCTTTCCCTGCCCCCCCCTCCTCCTCCTTACCCTGCCCCCCCCTCCTCCTCCTTTCCCTGCCTCTTTTTGCCCCCTCCTTTCCCTGACTCTCTCTGTCTACACACCCCTTCTCTTTCCCTGCCTCTCGCTGTCTCCCCCCTGCCCCCCTTCTTTCCCTGCCTCTCGCTGCCCCCCCCCTGCCCCCCTTCTTCCCCTGCCTCTCTCTGCCTCCCCCCTGCCCCCCTTCTTTCCCTGCCTCTCGCTGTCTACACACCCCCTCTCTTTCCCTGCCTCTCGCTGTCTCCCCCCTGCCCCCCTTCTTTCCCTGCATCTCTGTCTACCCCCCACCCCCTTTCCTTGCCTCTCTCTCTCTACCCAGCCCCTCTCTTCCCCTCCCTCTCTCTGTCTCTCCCCCCCCTGCCCCCCTTACCATCATCAAAGCCACCACCTGCCTCCTATACATAAAAGCCCAAGGTGTCACAAACCACGCACAGTCACCAGCAACAAGTCCAGCACACCTCCATACCTTCATTTATCTCTCTAGTAAACAATGTACACAAGAATCCATAACACGCAAATGATCATAACCACTTTATTCAGAATGTCTTTAATATAATATGATCGTTGAAGAGTGTTTGATTTATTATCCGGATAGTAATATGGAATTGAATGTACAAATTAATCTCGAACGGGGATCTAATGGACGTTTTTGTTTAAGTTTGATGGAGGTCTAGGGAGGAAACTAGAAAAATAATAAATACATGAAAAAAAAAAAAAAAAATCAAAAAGTTTAATTATCCTCCCTTAACATAATGTACCGAACACAAGCTATAGTCTATTCATTATAGTGTGGCCAAACAGCTTGAACACTAACATCTATATCTCATTTACGGCTCTAGTAATGGGGCTAATCATTCTAGCAGTTAGGAAGGGTCAGGCAGGGAACAGGTGTGAGTATTAACAACCCACTTTCTCTAGCCCTTTTTGAGTTAGAGAAGTTAGAGGTCACTATTATTGGCCAAGTGATAATTAATGGACTATTGATGCAACATTGCTTTAAGGGAACAGTGGTTATTTGTTTGGGTATATTTATTTATATATTTATTTATTTTTTTTAGTTTCCTCCCTAGACCTCCATAAACCTTAAAAAACAAACAACCATTAGATCCTCCTTCGAAATTAATTTGTACATTTTTCGGTAGAAAAATGTCACGGCCGAAGGCCGGTTCCTCCACAATTACAGGCTCGCTATCGCTCGCCAGGAAACAAATCGACACCTAATGGGCACGAAACTTAGAATTGACAAACTAATGGAGCAAACGTCTTAAAATCTCAAAACTAATGGGGCTAACCATGAGGAAGAAGGGTATCCAGAAAAACGGCCCATCCGCCCTTAAGCCGGTGTCAGACACGCCACGTTAGGGTGATTGGCATAAACGTATTATTCTTGACTAGCTATTATGGGGTTTTTGAAGGGTTTATATGCTACATTCTTATAAAATAAATGGATGTTGAAGACCATAAACTATACAATTCCAAATACCTTTCGGGTGGAGTTAAAAATCATAAGAGAATAGTGTACTATAGCATTATATATATTTAGACTCCGATGCTCTCCGCCACTAACAGTGCACTTGTGTCGCTGGCTGTATCACGGCTCAAAAGCTTCAGTCTTGTATACACGTTCACAACCTTATAAACTGTCCTTCAAGTATTGAACACACACACACACACACACACACATATATATATATATATATATACAGTAGGCCATACCAAGGCCATTAAACATAATCCTCACAGTCGACAGCGTCCCTTACTGTATACTGGACAATCTAACCTGGTGTTAAAATGTACGTGACGTAATAAATAAAAACATTATTGGTCGTCTGCTTAACCCTTTCACGCAATTAAGGGGAGGTAAACTTGATAGAGGTCTAGGGAGGTCTGGCTCACAGTCCAAGAACTGTGAGCCATGGAACCTTCCGTCTCATAAAGTAGCGGAGGACACCCTTTACTGCAGTTTTACGAGACTCTGATTGAACATAAATATCCAGTCTGATCGGAAAGCCTTGGATGTTATGGCTTATGATCTCTGCAATAGTATATGTCGTCTTAGTAGCGGAAATATGTTGTTGTTAGATGCTGCTGCTTCCTTGATACCTTAGAAACACCCTAAGTCATTTAAGGGGACCGACTTGCTTTTTCTCTCTGGGTTTTATCCATTCGGCCCCATTCAGCCTATTGTTTTAAGACGTTTCTCCCCATTCAGGTATCGATTTTTTCCTGGTGAGCGACAGCAAGCCATCAATGTATGGAGAAATCCAGTTTCGCCGTAGCCATATTAAGTCAGCTGTCTAAAACATAATCCAAGATATGCTGTCTCGCTATCGCTCACCAGGTGTAAATCGACACCTGGATGAGGATAAACGTCTTAAAACAGTAGGCTGAATGGGGTCGAATGGCTACTACCCAGAACAAATAAAAGCGGGTCGGTCCCCTTAACGGTTAACCCCTTGAATACTGATATGCGGTTTAAGGGGACATGGGCCGGTTTTCTGGACCCCCTTCTCCCTCATGTTTAGCCCCATTAGTTTTGAGATTTTAAGACGTTTGGCCCATTAGTTAGTCGATTTTAAGACCTTTCGCCCCATTTCTTCGTCAATATTTAGACCTTTCGTGCTATTTAGGTGTCGATTTTTTTCCTGGCGAACGATAGTGAGCCTGTAATGTTTGAAAAACCGGCCTTCGGCCGGGAAATTTTTCTACCGAAAAATCTACAAATTAATCTGGCAGGGGGATCTAATGAATGTTTGTTTTTAATTTGATGGAGGTCTAGGGAGGAAACTAGAAAAATAATGAATACATGCAAAAATCGCCCAAAAAGTGAACCATCCCCCCCTTAAAGGTATATTCTGGATATCAGTGGACGATTATACTCAGTTTCGAAAGACCCTTTAGGAATACACAGGGTAACAGCTGTCTCAATCATCACTCTCGACTCCCAATATTCCTTCCTAAGCTGAATAAAATTGTCTGGCTATAGCCACATAAGAAGGTAGAAATACATCCTTGTATCTTGAAAAGGTTAACTTTCTTATAATTTAACATGCTTAAACCCTTTGAGTACCAGCGTCGTGTGTTATATTATATTCTAGCTATATTTAGACGAGATTATGCAGCTTAGAAAGGTTATGTGGTAGTTAGAAGGGTTGGTTGAGATAGTTAGAAGCCTTACTATTGCTAGAGGTCTTCCTAAGCTCAATAATATCGTCTAATAGTTGCCAGAATACGATGAAAAAGGGCGTCGCTGGTACTGAATGAGTTAATAAGACACACATGAGTTCTACTAAGATGAATGAGGTAAATGAACCGTAAATTATCATACCTTCCCGGACACTTAACCCTTTGAAGATTATGACACATTTTGACGGTATATTCTGGCTATCATTAGACGATTTTGTGCAATTTAGGACGGATCTGTGGGAATTGTAAGGGTAGACTGTCTCAATTAACCCTCCGACTTCCACATACCCTTCCTAATATGAATGAAATCGTCTATAAAAGACAGAAAACAGAAAATAAATGGGCCATCGTACCTTCTTAGGGTTAACATGACTTCATAATCAAAATCCCATATCAATTTTTGGTCTTAGTTAATAGTGAGGCACAGAGGCTAATCGAGGCCATCCGAAAGCTCACATTCGGCCAAGATCAAACGGTAGATACGATGCGATGCCCACCCCTATTCTGACCAACTCTCTAACCCAAGAGTGAATAGATTTCCCAGTCGTACTTTTACCCAACAAGTAAACACTCTCCCTCAATCCGTCTTTCCCTCATTCTATGACTTAAGCTGCTTCAAGCTCCGTGTGTCCAGACATATTGACTCTAACCCACCTTGAATTTGACACTCTCCCACTTTCAACTTGGAGGGGGGTGGATGGGGGGGGGGGGGCACTTGTTACAGGCAGCTTTACCTTTTGTATCCTTCATACAAATAGGCAAACAAAAAGGTGTGGGGGGGGGGGGGGGGGCTTTAACTATCCTTAATTGACCCTGCAAGATTGTAAATGGTTACGATGCCACATATCTACATATTAATCAAACTAATAGGAGAAACTATGTTAGACATGTATTTATACATATCCAGTGAAAATCATAACTATTGAAAGTGTGAACGCCTGAACAATAATAAAGAGGATGGGAAGGAGGGCAGGCGAGTTAAAGTTGTCCAGGCACTAAAGCTTTCAATAACCATAACACTGATAATAACTCACTCAGAACAATAAGAGCAGATGAATACAAGCAGATGAATACAAGCAGATGAATACAAGCAGATGAATACAAGCAGATGAATACAAGCAGATGAATACAAGCAGATGAATACAAGCAGATGAATACAAGCAGATGAATACAAGCAGATGAATACAAGCACCATCATATGAGGAGGAGCACTTTATTGACAACGTTTCTCATATAGTTCCATTGGCCTGATAAAGCTACAGTATAATATGCGAAACGTTGTCATGAAAGGGCTCCTCCTCCTCATATGGTGGTGCCTATATTCAACCATAACACTGTATCAACTCGGTGCATAGGTGGGAAGGAATTTGGGTATTTGATTGTACAGCTATTTCAACAGCTTAAGGGGAGATTTCCACTTGAGGGACTTTTTACTTGACCCCTTTCTCCCTCATGTCTAGCCCCATTGCTTGTGAGATTTAAAGACGCTTGCCCCATTAGTTTGGCGATTTTAAGAACCCTCGCCCCATTTCTGTAAATTTTAAGACCATTCGTGCCATTTAGGTGTCGATTTTTTCCTGGCGAGCGATAGCGAGCCTGTAATTTAAGGGGAACCGGCCTTCGGCCGGAATTTTTTTCTACCGAAAAATGTACAAATTTATCTTGAAAGGGGGTCAAGGGGGAGTAATTTTAAGTTTGATGGAAGTCTAGGGAATCAACTAAAAACTTCCCCTTAAGTATAATAAAATAATAAATTGTGTAAAGTTACGAGAACACTTTTATTTGATTGTGGGGTTTATAGTCGCTAAAAAGAAGCCAGGGCAGTAGAGATAAAGCCTTTATTCTATCGCAGTTATACCCTAGTTTTCCTTTTACTTTTTGGTTGATTTTTTGTTTATTTCAATCGTACTGTCATGACTGTACCATATGTTCCACTTCATATGCATTTTGAGGACTTTTGGGTTTTTCTAATGACTATACTTCTTGGCTATATCATTCGATGCGGTGTTTTAATTAGTGTGTTCGCCTTCCTATTTTATCAATACCCTTTATTAATTTCCGTACACACTTTCCTGTACTCCATTAAAGGGGGGGGGGGGGGGGGGGGCGTATTTATCTGCTCATATATGTATCTTTTTAATATTTCTTTTAGTTTTCTCCCGAGACTTTTATCAAGCTTTAAAAAAAAAAAAAAAAAAAAAAAACCACACACACACACTCCCTAGATCCCCTTCAAGATAAAGTTGTTCATTTTTCGATAGAAAAATGTCCCGGCCGAAGGATGGTTTCTCTTAAAATTACAGGCTCGCTATCGCTCGCCAGTAAAAAATTCGACACCTTAATGGCACGAAAGGTCTTGATATTGATATAGAAATGGGACGAAAAGTTTTAGAATCGACACACTAAGGGGGCGAACGTCTTAAAATCTGAAAATTAATGGTGCTAATCATGAGGAAGAAGGGAGACCACTTAAAGTAAAATTTCCTGTTTGTGTTCTAAATGCTGTAAACACTTCGTCCAGCACGCTAAGCTAAGATTCACTTCTGTTGAAAAGAGTCATTCGAATCAGGGTGTCAAACGAAATCCGAATCCTTTTATTTGTAGTGTTTTTTATTGTATATTCAAAGGTAAAATTGTGGCTTATTGTTTAAATTGTGGCTTATTGTTTAAATTGTGGCTTATTGTTTAAATTGTGACTTATTGTTTAAATTGTGGCTTATTGTTTAAATTGTGGCTTATTGTTTAAATTGTGGCTTATTGTTTAAATTGTGGCCTATTGTTTAAATTGTGGCTTATTGTTTAAATTGTGGCTTATTGTTTAAATTGTGGCTTATTGTTTAACTTGTGGCTTATTGTTTAAATTATGGCTTATTGTTTAAATTGTGGCTTATTGTTTAAATTGTGGCTTATTGTTTAAATTGTGGCTTATTGTTTAAATTGTGGCTTATTGTTTAAATAATTTCTTTGGAAGTGATCACATGGCCAAAACAATGTCTTTGGAAGTGATCACGTGGCCAAAACAATGCGATTTCATAATAATAATAATGCATTCCTTCTCAAATGCTTTCAAGTCTTAATCTTTTTTGTATTATTAAGCCAGCACACCGTAAGTCAAGAAGAACGTCAGGACTGGAGCCTCTCTGCAAGAACTCCAGTCCCTTCGCCTTAAACGAAATTGGTTACGGTTTGACGCCCTGATTCGAACCAGTAATCTAAAGTTAAATGATTCCCAGCTTTGATAGATACACCATGGAATGAAGAGTCCATCACTACCGGTAGATGATTTCCTTCAGTGTCCTTATTATTCTTGGTGGTAGTTCATACGTGGGCACTAATTAAGGGGAGGCAGACTGTTTGTTTGGTCTATTAATTAATTTATTCATATATTTTTTTAGTTTCCTCCCTAGACCTCCATCAAGCTTAGAAAAACACCCGCTAGACCCCCCTTCAAGATAAATTTGTACATTTTTTGGTATAAAAATGTCCCGGCCAAAGGCCGGTTCCTCTTAAAATTGCAGGCTAGCTATCGCTCGCCAGGAAATAATCGACACCTAAATGGCACGAAAGGAACGAAATGGGGCGAAAGGTGTTAAAATCGCCAAACTAATGGGCCGAACGTCTTATAATCTCAAAACTAGTGGGGCTAAACATTAGGGAGAAGGGGGTCCATAAAAACGGTCTGCCTCCCCTTAACTATAGGTAGCGCCAACAAGCTTGACAATAATCTTGACCCCTCAACTGCTTATAACTCAAAATTAATGAAAGCAATCGGCTGACATTTCTATCATTTGGGAAGAGTCCACCAGAAAATAGGGTGTGGATATGTACAGCCAGTTTGCTCAAGGTCCTTTAGCGGAGCAGATAACTGCAAATTTCAGGAGAATCGTTCAAATGGTGATGCAAGCATGAAATTTGGTACATGTACCCTTCAAGGTCCATTCTTCTTAGAACTACCGCTGGCCACGCGAAAATCCAAGATGGCGGTCATTTTTCAAGATGGCTGCCGTGCCTGACCATATATTGCTTTTTTTTTTTTTTAATTATCACCTGGTGAATATTTTAAGAGAAAACTGTTTCTTGCTAACCAGATTAATGAGAAGCACTGTTTTAATCATTGTCATAGTCTATAATTGGAATTTTAGAATGGCATCCAAGATGGCGTCCATTAATTTCATATGTTCATATCTAAGCAACTACTGAACATATATACATGATTTTTGGTGTGCACATACATTCTTTGGGTCAGATAATCCAATGGAGCCATTTTCACATTTGTTAGTAAGGACTGAGGCAGTGATGAGATCTTGCAAATATAATAGAGTGATGTCAACACACAACCAGGGCACACTGGTAACATCGCTGCTGTGCAACTCAGCATGGGGTTCAGTGTCAGCTTATTTTACTGTACTATACTAGAAGGTATAGTGTAGTTTAATTTAGTGTCCCAAATGCTTTCTAACAGCCCCATATCAATTAGCTACTAGACAGTAGTTGGTAGTTAGTAGATAGAGTTAGATAGCCGCACCTGAATTGACAGGGTGTGCCAGCGCGGGAGAGCCGAGCCAAGGGTAAGGGGTCTATACATGACTTGCTCATGTACTTACCTGGATGGTGTACAGATCACACGGGACTAAAATGGCACTGGATGAATGATCGGGCTAGGTGTAGGTCACCCGAACCTAGTTGTATCCCATAAAGTAATGTGTGTGTAATTTCGTTAAGGTGGTAATAGGATAAACCCTCGGTCTTAATCAGAAAGCAAAATGGCAGATTCAAAATCCATTTTTCCCATAAGACAAACTGACTGGTCAAAATGTTGTCTTTGCCAGAAAGACAAAATAGGTGAAGATTTAACATCACCTAGAACCCATTATTCCCTTGAACATGACGGTTATGCCATGCTGGCTACCAACATACCGATGTTTCATGAAATGAGAGGCCAAACTAAATTCCAGGACTTTTCTGAAGCCTTAGCAAATAATCCAGTTTCCTTCTATGAGTCAATCAAGAGGAACAAAACTGACTTCTTCAGGCAAGAATCTGCTCCTATTAAGCACTCAAAGCAGAAGCTTCTGAAGGAGGACTACAAGCTCTTCTCAAAGCTGTTCATCTCCTGTCAGAGCAGACAGTGTGATCTGCAGGAGTTCTTCCAGCATGAGAATCAGGCATTCCCAGCTGCACTGAGTGAGGGTGGAAGGCTGTACACTTGCCAGAAGTCTCAACTGACCTCTATCTTGGAGACTCATGTTACATCAACAGACGAAGAACCAGAGACCGATGTCCTGATTGTAGATGGGTCTGCTTTGGTCCACGTCTTGCCACCAAAGAGAGGAAAGACCTTTGAGGGCTATGCAACTCTGGACTTCCTGCCATTTATTCACAGCTATGCTACGAAGTACAAGACACACATCTTGTCTTTGATGTGTACAACCCATCCAGCCTCAAAGCCGAGACCAGGTCTCAACGTGGCCAGGAGGAAGACGCAAGGTGACAACAAGAACAGCATTCCATCCAATTGGCGTAACTTCCTTAGGCATAATGACAACAAGACGGAGTTGTTCCAGTTCCTGGCAGACAGGGTTGCCCAAATGTCTGCACCAAACTTGGTAATTGTCACAAAGGGATCTGCAGTCCTCAGCACTCATGAAACTGGTCTTCAAGGACTGGACAAGTGCTCTCATGAGGAAGCTGACAGCCGCATCTTTGTGCATGCCAAATATGCTGCAGAACATGGGAGCAAAGCCGTCATGGTCAAGGCAAATGATACAGATGTTGTGGTCATTGCAGTGAGTGCCTTTCCAGCCCTTCAGAGTTTGGGGCTAGAGCAGTTATGGGTGGCATTTGGTCACGGTCAAAGCCGGCGCTGGATCAGTGTGCATGGCCTGTATCGCTGTATGGGGCAGGAGAAGGCTAAAGGCATGTTATTCTTTCATGCCTTCACAGGGTGTGACACTGTTTCAGCCTTCCGTAACAAGGGAAAGAAAACTGCCTGGCAGACATGGGATGTTTGTCCAGAGGCCTCCTCTGTCTTCTCCAAGCTGAGCCAGTACCCTCTTACAGTGGAAGATGGTGACCTGGAGATACTGGAGAGGTTTGTCATACTGATGTATGACATGTCCAGCACTGCTACCACTGTGGATGAGGCCAGGCTTGACATGTTTGCCAGAAAACAGAGGCCTTATTAGGCCATTCCACCAACAAGAGCAGCTCTGCTTCAGCACACTAGACGAGCTGCCTTCCAGGCTGGTTGTGTTTGGGCCCAAGCAACCCAGTGTCAACCAGAAGCAGAGAGTCCTGCTGACTGGGGATGGCAGAAGGTTGGTGAAGAATGGCACATCTTCTGGACAGCCAACTCCCCCATAGCCAAGAGTTGCGAACAGCTGACCAAATGTGGCTGTAAATCAGACTGTCGTGGCAGGTGCAAGTGCTACAGGCTGGGTCTCTCCTGTACAGCTCTGTGCACTTGCAAATGTGAGGTGTGAGTCTTTGATTCTATGGTATTTTTACTAATGTTATTTGTACTCAATGGATATGTATAAATGGTGTGAATTAGGCCGTTTCCTACAATATAATCTTCCTTCACTTTGTCTAGTTACTTATGACCCTGATGAGTTAATAATGTGACAAGTCTTTCTAATTCTCTGACCTCAAAAATGTAGGATTAGATGAAAAAATCATTTGTCTAGCTCTACTAATAGCCAAGATATCACAACATTTGTCTTTAACCCCAGAAGGCCGATACACTACTCAAATAGCACGGCTTTAAATAGCCTTTAAATAGCCTGCTGATGGCTGCTATTTACTTGTATGATGTCACGGTACTTTTGCGGTAATTTTCACTGAGTTCCAATATCACCGAAACTACCGTGATGTCAACACAATGGGTTTAAGGAAATTTCACTATGGCAAAGGTGCGTAAACACGGAAAATCACGGAAAAGTTACCTCACGAAAACAAGCAATATCTCAGTAACTACTGGGCCTATGGAGCTGAATTTTTTTACGAGACAAAAGCTGAAAGTGACCTCTCTCACGTGGTTTATGACTCATTTCTCTATCTTTATTCTTTGATTAGCTATTAAGCCATAAACACTACCGAAAATCGCCAAAAAAATCCGGCCTCCTCGGGTTAATGGCAACCATCTTAGTTAAAGTCTAATATGCAACTGCTTTGGACAAAATTACCTTCACTTACTACGTTAGAGCCAAAAAAAAATGGATTGGACAGTATTCATGTCTTTTTTCTTTCAATTAACTGACCCATAACAGTAGGGCTCAGTCAGATGTGTCGGCCATCTTGAAAAATGGTCGCCATATTGAATTTTTGCGTGGCCAGCGGTATGTGCTTTGAAAGTGAGCTTTGAAGAATACCTGTACCAAATTTCATGCCTGCATCACCATTTGAACGATTGTTTCACTTATCTGCTTCACTACTTTGAGTTACGAAGAGGTCAAGGATCGATATTTTTGTCAAGTTCGTTGGCGCTACCTATACGCACCCATTTGAATCAGAATCGAACCCAAGCAAGACCATACTGTACTATAGTATATTCCGTATGCTTCATAACTTGAATATAAGGCTTCAAAATTTTAGATGGAGAGTACATAATTAGTGTGTACTTTTAGATGGAGAGTACATAATTAGTGTGTACTTTTTCCATTGTATACTGATTTTCCCCTTTTGTAGTAATTTGTGCTTCTAAAGCTGCTTCCCACTGCTACTCACGTTTTCTTTTATATCTCCATCATTGTTTATACTTTATATATATCTTCACCTCTCATTTGCATTTTGTTGTTCCAAAATTGCAGGCTAAATAGGAGGTTCGTTCCACATCATATCCATTGCGTTATGAGTGACAGAAACATATTTGGAAAAACCCTCCTTGGATCATATTTCTTTTTGCAGTTGGATAAAAACAGTGGGTGGTTATCAAATGTAATCGGTATGAATTAAATCCAAAACGATCATTCTCATACAAAACTACTTATGCACCCGATATGGTTAGGATACATTACACACATATAGGCAAACACATTTACATGACTCATTGTAATATTGCGAAACCCTTTGTCTTAAAGTCGTCGATCAATGTGCTATCTAGGATCAATTAATAATCTAGTTCCCCCACAATACACTTCTCGGTAGTTCATCTGTATTATTTTGCATGTATCTGTATTTTTCTTGGCATGTTTTTTCATTAAGATGTTCCCTGAGAGTGGCCCCTCCATAGTATTCATACGGTGGGCCTTCAAAGCAGTACACAACAGCAAGGCAGTTTCTCGGAGTGGTGTCGCCCACGTTCCTCCTCCAAGTTATCACACACGTCTCCATGTCGCTTCCTTCGTCTCCCACTTCTCCACTCGTCACTGTCCTCGTCGCGATCCCGAAGTCGGAAGCCAAACCGGTCGCTACGGGTGCTGCTACGACTACTGGAGTCCCTGTCGTCATGTCGTTTGCACCGCCAGGAGGTAAACTCGCGCTCCTCCTGCTCCCCCTTCTCGTGGACGGTGTTGTAGAGGCCGTCCCGGTAGCCCCCCCGACTGTCTTTACTGCTATTACTGCTCTTCCGGCTCCAGTGATTAGCTAGACCACCAGGATCACTGTCATTTAACTCTTTCTCTTCGCCATACGTAAACCTGCCCCTATCCTCTTCGTCCTCTTTCTCGTCATCGTCATAGCAATTGGAATTATAGGGATCTCTTCGGCTATCAGGGCTCTTGCTACCAGACTTGCTACTGTTGTTGTCACCGTAGCCCCAGTAGCGTCCCTTGTCGCTCTCCTTGCTACTGTTGCTGCGGCTCCGGCTGCGGTCCCTATAGCTCCGACCCCAGCCGCCGTCGTCATCGCTGTCACTCATCTGGAGGAGATACGAGCAGGTAGTGAATGCAAAGAAGTACAGTCAAGATCATACATGGTTAAACACCCATCTGAATGAGTATCGAACACAAACAAGGCAATATATTGTTATTTTATAGCTCATGTTTCAAAATTTGGCATTTAAAGGATGAAAGATTAGAGTTGGTGCAACCTTATAATTGCTTACGACTGTACATTGGTATCAAATCAACAATAGATTGATTCTTACAAGACTGCTTGTGGATAATGTAACTTACTGATGATGAAGAAAAAAGAATGGCAAAGAAATAAGGCTTCTCTCAATCGACCAACCCCTCTAGTGGCAAGGAAAAGTGTAACATTGCAGAACTGGTAGTGCATATAGAGGAAAGTAAAGAATGAACGCTATTACTATTATGCAACATAACATATAATTACAGAATCATTAATGATTACATTAGTGCTTCCTCTGAGAGCTTGTATAACTTTCACATATGGATAAGAAGAAGGAAGAAAGTCCTTGGTTAATTAAAACCCCTTGAGGATAATGACGCGTTTTGACAGTATACTCTGGCTATTATTAAGCGATTTTATTTAGATTAGGGTGCATGTAAGTCACAAATCCTTCCTAAGCTGTATAAAATCGTCTAATGAGAGCCCGAAAAAACTGTCAAAACATGTCAAGACTCTCAGGGATATATTGTTGAACCTTTTTGACCTGTGTATAGAGGGGTATTAGTCTCATGGACGGTGTTGGAGGCTGGTAGGTTCCATGTATGATTTCTGAAGAAAGATTGGACTGTTTATTGTATACGTGGTCAGTCCAGGGTTAAGGGGAGATTTTTGTGTTTTTTTCTGGACTCCCGTGTCCTTCATGTTTAGCCCAATTAGTTTTCAGATTTTAAGACGTTCCCCATGAGTTTGGCGGTTTTAAGGTCTTTTACCCTATGTATTTGTCAATATTAAGACCCTTTGTGTCCTTTAGGTGTCGAATTTCTCTTGGTGAGCGATAGCAGGCCTATAATTTAGGAGGAACCGGCTTTCGGCTGGGAGGTGGGTCTTGGAGGTGTGTGTATTTTTTGTGTTTAGCTTAATGGAGGTCTTTGGTTCGGCTTGAATTCCTGGCGAGTGAAAAACGACACATAAATGGCACTAAAGGCAAATCAATGGTCTTAAAATCGCCAATCTAATGAGGCGAACGTCTTAAAATATCAAATTAGCTAATGGGGCTACACATGAGGGAGAAGGAGGTTCAGAAAACAAAAACAAAAACGTTCCCTTAACGGCATCTTTCATTCGACCACTCAGCCAGCCACGAATGGTTGCCTTTGAGTCTGGCTAAATGTAGACGATGTTATGCCATATAAAAGGACCTATGTTATTCAGAGGGTTTTTACTGACATCGTATTTATCCCTATGAGTCCTAGAAGTATATTAGAAGCTAAAGAAAATCGTCTAAAGGTAACCAGAATATGATGAATACTACGGAATCGTGTTGAAGGGGTTAAAGAGTGTTCCCCTTGTATGGCGTGCATTAGTATTATTATTATTAGAGAGAAGAGAGAAAGGGGTGAAAGATTGGGACAGGGAGGAGCGACAGAGAGAGACAGGAAGGGGTGAGAGGTTGAGACAGAGGGAGAGGTGAGGAAGAGAGAGAGACATTGAGACAGGGAGAGGTGAAAGAGAGAGATTGAGACAGGGATGAGAGACAGATTGAAACAGGGAGGGGTGATAGAGAGATTGAAACAGAGGGATGAATGAGAGAGAGGGTGAGAGGGAGATTGAGACAGGGAGGGGTGAGTGATTGAGATGGAGTGAGGGGTGAGAGAGATTGAGATGGAGGGAGGGGTGAGAGAGAGATTGAAACCGAGAGAGGGATGATAGAGAGAGATTTAGGCAGTGGGAGGAGTGATTGAGTGATTGAGACCGAGGGAGAGGTGAGAGAGTGATTGAGACAGAGGTAGGGGTGAGAGAGAGATTGAGACAGGGAGAGAGGAGAGAGAGAGAGAGTGATTGAGACAGGGGTGAGAGAGACATTGAGACGTCAGAGGAAGGGGGAGAGAGAGATTGAGACAGAGATGGGTGAGAGAGAGATATTGAGACATAGAAGGGTGAGAGATTGAGACAGATATGGGTGAGAGAGATATTGAGACAGATGGGTGAGAGAGAGAGATTGAGACAGAGATGGGTGAGAGAGAGATTGAGACAGGGAGGGGTGAGAGAGATTGATACAGGGTGGGGTGAGAGAGACATTGAGACAGAGGAAGGGGGGAGAGAGAGATTGAGACAAAGATGGGTGAGAGAGAGATATTGAGACATAAATGGGTGAGAGATATTGAGACAGAGAAGGGCGAGAGAGATTGAGACTGGGTGGGTAGGAGAGAGATTGAGACAGAGGAAGGGGTGAGAGAGAGATTGAGACAGTGATGGGTGAGAGAGATTGAAACAGGGTGGGGTGAGAGAGACATTGAGAAAGATATGGGTGAGAGAGATTGAGACAGGGTGGGGTGAGAGAGAGATTGTGACAGAGGGAAGGGTGAGAGAGAGATTGAGACAGAGGGAAGGGTGAGAGAGAGAGAGATTGTGACAGAGGGAAGGGTGAGAGAGAGATTGTGACAGAGGGAAGGGTGAGAGAGAGAGATTGAGACAGTGGGATGGGAGCAAGAGATTGATCAAGAAAGGGGGAGGGGAGACAAGGAGGGGTGAGAGAGAAAGGTGTGGGGGGGGGGTGTCAAGGAGAAGGGTTGAGAGAGAGAGAGAGAGAGAGGGAGAGTAAAAAGGAAATCAAGCAACAAAGGAGTACAAAGTACAAAGGAAATCAAGCAACAACAGGTCTAGTGACCCCTCTAGGCTGCTTGTCCTCCCAAACACTGAGGATCAAGTGTCCAAACAGTGGTTTAGAGTGGTGAAGGGAAAATGGGAAAGTGAACTACTGAGAGAGAGAGAGAGAGAAAAGAGAAAAGAGAGAGAGAGAGAGAGAAAAGAGAAAAGAGAGAGATAGGCGGAGAGACAGGACAAATGAGCGAGAGATATTGAGACGGGGGGAAGAGGCGAGGGAGGAAATATCCGAGAGTGGTGCAAGAGATTTATGGTGAGAGAGAGAGAGAGAGAGAGAGAGAGAGAGAGAGAGAGAGAGAGAGAGAGAGAGAGAGAGAGAGAGAGGAGGAGGGAGAGAGAGAGCTGAATATTGAATTACAAAGAAAATATTCAAGAGTGCATTTCAGGAATTTTATGAGAATGGGTGGAAGGTTTATGACACACATTGATAGTTTATTCTCGCTATCAATAGACGATTATAATCAGGTTAGTAAGGGTATATGGAATTCAGAGGGTTAATTGAGACAATTTGTACCCTTTTGGTACCCACAGATGCTAAGCTGTTAAATAAACTGTTAAATTGCGCCATAATCTTCAAGGGGTTCAGACCCATTAGTTTGGCGATTTTAAGACGTTCGTTCACTAGTTTGGCGATTTTGAGACCTTTCGCCATAATATACTTTGTCAATATTAAAACCTTTCGTGTCGCTTAGGTGTCGATTTTTTCCTGGCGAGCGAAAGCGAGCCTGTAATTTTTTAAGGAACCGCGACAGTTTTCTACCGAATAATGTCCCAATATATCTTGAAAAGGGGCATTTTTTTTTTTTTTAAAGCTTGATGGAGGTCTAGCGAGGAAAATCAAAATTAGAGAAATAAATGAATAAGTAGCCCCCCAAAACAAGCACTAGAGCCCCTTAATTAACCCCCTTCTGTACCGGTGACGTTCTTTTTTATTATTTTCTGGCAAGTAGAGACGATTTTATTAATCTTAAAGGACGCGAATCCAATAAATGGCTACAGATTATCTCAATGAAGCCTTTGAGCAACCATATATCTTTCCTAAGCTTCATCAAATCGTTTAAATGTAGCTGAAATAAAATGCAAAAAGTCGTCGCCGGTACTGTAAGGGTTAGAGCTAAATGATGTCCTCAGATTCCCTTCAAGGCAAAGCTAATAGTCGCCCCCAGACCCCCTATCAAGCTAATAGTCGCCCCCAGACCCCCTATCAAGCTAATAGTCGCCCCCAGACCCCCTATCAAGCTAATAGTCGCCCCCAGGACCCCTATCAAGCTAATAGTCGCCCCCAGACCCCCTATCAAGCTAATAGTCGCCCCCAGACCCCCTATCAAGCTAATAGTCGCCCCCAGACCCCCTATCAAGCTAATAGTCGCCCCCCGACCCCCCATCCAACTAATAGTCGCCCCCAGACCCCCTATCAAGCTAATAGTCGCCCCCAGACCCTCTATCAAGCTAATAGTCGCCCCCAGACCCCCTATCAAGCTAATAGTCGCCCCCAGACCCTCTATCAAGCTAATAGTCGCCCCCAGGACCCCTATCAAGCTAATAGTCGCCCCCAGACCCCCTATCAAGCTAATAGTCGCCCCCAGACCCCCTATCAAGCTAATAGTCGCCCCCAGGACCCCTATCAAGCTAATAGTCGCCCCCAGACCCCTTATCAAGCTAATAGTCGCCCCCAGACCCCCTATCAAGCTAATAGTCGCCCCCAGACCCCCTATCAAGCTAATAGTCGCCCCCAGACCCCCTATCAAGCTAATAGTCGCCCCCAGACCCCCTATCAAGCTAATAGTCGCCCCCAGACCCCTATCAAGCTAATAGTCGCCCCCAGACCCTATCAAGCTAATACTCTCCCTCAGACCCTCTATCAACCTAATAGTCGCCCCCAGATCCCCTATCAAGCTATTAGACGCCCCCAGACCCCCTATCAAGCTAATAGTCGCCCCCCGGACCCCTATCAAGCTAATAGTCGCCCCGCCCCCAGGCCCCCTATCAAGCTAATAGTCGCCCCCAGACCCCCCATCAAGCTAATAGTCGCCCCCAGAACCCCTATCAAGCTAATAGTCGCCCCCAGGACCCCTATCAAGCTAATAGTCGCCCCCAGACCCCCTATCAAGCTAATAGTCGCCCCCAGGACCCCCTATCAAGCTAATAGTGTATTTTTGTTTTCGGTTTCTCCTAAATCGCAGTCACCCTATCGCGAACCTAGAAAAAACATAGGTACCTGAACGGGGAAAAACGGCTAGAAATCGCCAAAATACTGGGACATTATAGCGGTGGTTGTGTGTGTGTGGGGGAGGGGGGGAGAGTTTAAGGGGGGATGGGCTAGTTTTTCTGGCGCCTTTCTCCCTCGAGTTTAGCCATATTGTTTTTTTGTGTTGTTTTTTATTGTAAGACGTTTGGCCCATTAGTTTGGCGATTTTAAGACTTTATGTCCAATTTCTTTGTCAATATCAAGACGTTTTAGGTGTCTGTTTTTTCCTGGCGAGCGATAGAGGGCCTGTAATTACCTAAAAATGTACACATTTATCCTGAAGGGGAGGAGGGGGGGGGGGGGTCTAGGGGGTGTTTTTTAGAGCTTGATGGAAGTCTAGGGAGGAAAGTAAAAAATAATAAGAGATAAAACAATAAGCAAATACAGTATAGTATACACGCAAATACAGTATAGTATACACGCAAATACAGTATAGTATACAAGCAAATACAGTATAGTATACAAGCAAATACAGTATAGTATACAAGCAAATACAGTATAGTATACAAGCAAATACAGTATAGTATACACGCAAATACAGTATAGTATACAAGCAAATACAGTATAGTATACAAGCAAATACAGTATAGTATACACGCAAATACAGTATAGTATACAAGCAAATACAGTATAGTATACACGCAAATACAGTATAGTATACAAGCAAATACAGTATAGTATACACGCAAATACAGTATAGTATACAAGCAAATACAGTATAGTATACAAGCAAATACAGTATAGTATACACGCAAATACAGTATAGTATACACGCAAATACAGTATAGTATACAAGCAAATACAGTATAGTATACACGCAAATACAGTATAGTATACAAGCAAATACAGTATAGTATACAAGCAAATACAGTATAGTATATACACGCAAATACAGTATAGTATACAAGCAAATACAGTATAGTATACAAGCAAATACAGTATAGTATACAAGCAAATACAGTATAGTATACAAGCAAATACAGTATAGTATACACGCAAATACAGTATAGTATACAAGCAAATACAGTATAGTATACAAGCAAATACAGTATAGTATACAAGCAAATACAGTATAGTATACAAGCAAATACAGTATAGTATACAAGCAAATACAGTATAGTATACAAGCAAATACAGTATAGTATACAACCAAATACAGTATAGTATACAAGCAAATACAGTATAGTATACAAGCAAATACAGTATAGTATACAAGCAAATACAGTATAGTATACACGCAAATACAGTATAGTATACACGCAAATACAGTATAGTATACACGCAAATACAGTATAGTATACACGCAAATACAGTATAGTATACACGCAAATACAGTATAGTATACACGCAAATACAGTATAGTATACAAGCAAATACAGTATAGTATACACGCAAATACAGTATAGTATACACGCAAATACAGTATAGTATACACGCAAATACAGTATAGTATACACGCAATACAGTATAGTATACAAGCAAATACAGTATAGTATACACGCAAATACAGTATAGTATACACGCAAATACAGTATAGTATACACGCAAATACAGTATAGTATACACGCAAATACAGTATAGTATACACGCAAATACAGTATAGTATACACGCAAATACAGTATAGTATACACGCAAATACAGTATAGTATACAAGCAAATACAGTATAGTATACACGCAAATACAGTATAGTATACACGCAAATACAGTATAGTATACAAGCAAATACAGTATAGTATACAAGCAAATACAGTATAGTATACAAGCAAATACAGTATAGTATACACGCAAATACAGTATAGTATACACGCAAATACAGTATAGTATACACGCAAATACAGTATAGTATACAAGCAAATACAGTATAGTATACACGCAAATACAGTATAGTATACAAGCAAATACAGTATAGTATACACGCAAATACAGTATAGTATACAAGCAAATACAGTATAGTATACACGCAAATACAGTATAGTATACAAGCAAATACAGTATAGTATACACGCAAATACAGTATAGTATACACGCAAATACAGTATAGTATACACGCAAATACAGTATAGTATACAAGCAAATACAGTATAGTATACAAGCAAATACAGTATAGTATACAAGCAAATACAGTATAGTATACACGCAAATACAGTATAGTATACAAGCAAATACAGTATAGTATACACGCAAATACAGTATAGTATACAAGCAAATACAGTATAGTATACACGCAAATACAGTATAGTATACACGCAAATACAGTATAGTATACAAGCAAATACAGTATAGTATACACGCAAATACAGTATAGTATACAAGCAAATACAGTATAGTATACACGCAAATACAGTATAGTATACACGCATAACTCAGAGAAGAAAACAAAAAAATCTCCCCTTAAAAAAAAAGACCACCCCCGGGCAAAATATAGGGCCTGAGGAACGAATACACCGAGAGAGAGAGAGACAGACAGAACCGAACCTAGGACAAATAAAGAGAGTTGAGGAGCTGGTACCGTAGCGATCAATACTAGGGTAGGGTAAGGAGGGCGGGGGGTGGGGTGGGTGGGCGTATATAACCCTTTTCGGTAGTGGCCCACTCCATTACTCTCTGTTTCACTATCACTAAGGGGATTTATTTTATTTTTCTGGACCACTTTCTCCCTCATGTTTGGCACCATGGCTGAAAATCTATACCACTGAGTTTCCAAAGCCTAAGCATATACATTTCCATTTCGTTCGTTAAGCAGGTGGTTTTGGTGGACTAAAGTTTAAGAATTCCGCGTGAAGAACAAAGGAACCCCGAGAAACAAAGGGAAAATAGAGAACCCGGAAAAAGAGAACCATGAGAGGCGGATTACGGGAGAGAAACTTAACGCATTATATAAAGAAAGGTGTCCCCTGAGCGATAGCAAGAGGTATAGTCCTGAGCGAGAGAGAGAGAGAGAGATGAGAGAGAGAGAGAGAGACGCAGAGAGATAGATGAGAGAGAGAGAGATAGAAGAGAGAGGAGATGAACCATGAGAGTGCGGATTACGGGAGAGAAACTTACCGGGCATTATATAAAGCAAAGGTCATAGTCATGAACGAGAGGTGAGAGAGAGAGATAGAGGAGAAGAGAGAGAGAGAACCATGAAGAGGCGATTACGGGAGAGAACTTAAATAACGCATTATATAAAGAAAAGTATAGTCATGAGCGAGAGAGAATGAGAAGTATACAAGAGAGAGATAGAGAACCATGAGAGTCGGATTACGGGAGAGAAACTTAACGCAGTATATAAAGAAAGGTATAGTCATGAGCGAGAGAGAGAGAAAGAGAGAGAGAGAGAGAGATAGCTATAGATAGAAAACCATGAGAGCCGATGTACGGGAGAGAAACCTTTTTTAACGCCGAAATAACCATTATATAACGAAGGTATAGTCTGATAGAGAGAGAGAGAGGGGAGAGAGAGAGAGAGAGAGAGAGGAGAGAGAGAGAGAGAAACTGAGCCGGGGCGGATTACTGGAGCAAATTAACCTCGCATTATATATAAGACAGGTATAGAAAATCATCGAGAGATAGACACATGAGAGAGAGAAACCATAGAGAGGCTGGATTACGGGAGAGAAACCTTACGCATTATATAAAGAGACAGTATAGTCATGAAACAGAGAGAGAGAGAGGAGAGAAGAGAGAGGAGAGAGTAAAAAAGAGAGAGAGAGAGAGTAAGAATGAGAGGGAAACCATTACGGAGAGCGGATTCGGGATAAAAACTTCTACGCATTATATAAAAGGTAGTTCATGGGAGCGATTAAAAAGAGAGAGTATAGAGACGAGAGAGAGAGAGAGAGAGGAGAGAGGAGAGAGAGAGAACCATGAGAGGCGATTACGGGAGAGAAACTTAACGCATTATATAAAATGAAATGGGTATAGTCCCCCCCCATGAGCGGAGATGAGAGAGAGAGATAGAGAGAGAGAGAGAGAGAGAGAGAGAACCATGCAATAAAGGCGATTAACGTGAGAGAAACTTAACGCATTATATACGAAATGGTAATAGTCATGAGCGAGAGAGAAGAGAGGAGAGAGAGATAGAGAGAGAGAGAGAGATAGAGAACTACCATGGAGAGGGCGGATTACGGGAGAGAGAACTTAACGCATTATATAAAGAAGGTAATAGTCCCCCCCCCATGAGCGAGAGAGAGAGAGAGAGAGATAGAGAGAGTAGAGATAGAGAGAGAGAACCATGACAGTAGGCGATTACGGGAGAAAATAACTTAACGCATTTATATACCAAGAAAGGTATAGTTCATGAAAGCGAGAGAGGAGAGAGAGAGAGAGAGAGAGAGAGAGAGAGAGAACCATGAAAGGGAGGGCCGGATTAACGGGAGAGAAACTTAAACAGCATTATATAAAGAAAGGTATAGTCCTAGAGTCACCAATGAGCGAGAGAGAGAGAGAGAAGAGAGAGAGAGAGAGAGAGAGAGAGAGAACCATGAGAGGCGGATTACGGGAGAGAACTTACGCATTAATATAAAGAAAGGTATAGTCAATTGAGCGAGAGAGAGAGAGAGAGAGAAGAGAGAGAGAGAGTCTAGAGCACCATGAGAGGGCGGATTACGGGAGAGAAACTTAAAACGCAGTATATATAAAGAAGTATAGTCATGCGCGGAGAGAGAGCGCCAGATATGAGGAGAGAGGAGAGAGAGGAGAGGGGAGAGAACATGAGAGATGCGGATTAGTACGGGAGAAGAACTTAACGCATTTATATAAAGACAAATAACAGGTATAGTCCATGAGCGAGAGAGAGAGAGAGAGAGATAGAGAGAGAGATGAGAGAGAACACCTGATAGATGCGGATTACGGGAGAGAACTTAAACGCATTATATAAAGTAAAGGTATAGGTCATGAGCGAGAGAGGAGAGAGCGAGAGAAGAGATAGAGAGAGAGAGAGCGAGAACCCTGAGAGGGGCGGATTAACGGGAGAGAACTTAACGCATTTAGAATATAGAACAGGGTATAGTCACAGAGCGAGAGAGAGGAAGAGAGAGAGAGAGCGAGTAGAGAGTAGAGAGAACCATGAGAGGCGAGGGCGGATTACTACGGTAAGAAACTTACGCATTATATAAAGAAAGGTATAGTCATGAGCGAGAGAGAGAGAGAGATAGAGATCTAGAGGAGAGTTTCCAGGAGAGAGAGAGATAGATAACCTGAGAGGGTCGGATTACGGGAGAAGAAACTTAAACGAATTATATAAAGAAAGGTATAGTCATGAGCGAGAGAGAGAGAGAGAGAGAGAGAGAGAGAGAGAGAGAGAGAACCATGAGAGGCGGATTACGGGAGAGAAACTTAACGCATTATAAAAGAAAGGTAAAAGTCATGATGAGGAGAGAGAGAGAGAGAGACGAGAGAGAGAGAGAGAGAACCCTGAGAGGGGGGTGAGAGGCGGATTACGGGAGAGAAACTTAACGCATTATATAAAGAAAGGTATAGTCATGAGAGAGAGAGAGAGAGAGAGAGAGAGAGAGAGAACCATGAGAGGCGGATTACGGGAGAGAAACTTAACGCATTATATAAAGAAAGGTATAGTCATGAGCGAGAGAGAGAGAGAGAGAACCATGAGAGGCGGATTACGGGAGATAAACTTAACGCATTATATATAGAAGGTTATAGTCCATGAGAGAGAGAGAGAGAGAGAGAGAGAGAGAACCATGAGAGGCGGATTACGGGAGATAAACTTAACGCATTATATAAAGAAAGGTATAGTCATGAGCGAGAGAGAGAGAGAGAGAGAGAGAGAGAGAGAGAACCATGAGAGGCGGATTACGGTAGAGAAACTTAACGCAGTATATAAAGAAAGGTATAGTCATGAGCGAGAGAGAGAGAGAGAGAGAGAGAGAGAGAACCATGAGAGGCGGATTACGGTAGAGAAACTTAACGCAGTATATAAAGAAAGGTATAGTCATGAGCGAGAGAGAGAGAGAGAGAGAGAGAGAGAGAGAGAGAACCATGAGAGGCGGATTACGGGAGAGAAACTTAACGCATTATATAAAGAAAGGTATAGTCATGAGCGAGAGAGAGAGAGAGAGAGAGAGAGAGAGAGAGAACCATGAGAGGCGGATTACGGGAGAGAAACTTAACGCATTATATAAAGAAAGGTATAGTCATGAGCGAGAGAGAGAGAGAGAGAGAGAGAGAGAGAGAGAGAGAGAGAGAACCATGAGAGGCGGATTACGGGAGAGAAACTTAACGCATTATATAAAGAAAGGTATAGTCATGAGCGAGAGAGAGAGAGAGAGAGAGAGAGAGAGAGAGAGAGAGAGAGAGAGGCGGATTACGGGAGAGAAACTTAACGCGTTATATAAGAAGGTATAGTCCTGAGCGAGAGAGAGAGAGAGAGAGAGAGAGAGAGAGAGAGAGGGAGAGAGAGAACCATGAGAGGGGGATTACGGGAGAGAAACTTAACGCATTATAAAGAAAGGTATAGTCATGAGCGAGAGAGAGAGAGAGAGAGAGAGAGAGAGAGAGAGAGAGAGAGAGAGAACCATGAGAGGGGGATTACGGGAGAGAAACTTAACGCATTATATAAAGAAAGGTATAGTCATGAGCGAGAGAGAGAGAGAGAGAGAGAGAGAGAGAGAGAGAGAGAGAACCATGAGAGGGGGATTACGGGAGAGAAACTTAACGCATTATATAAAGAAAGGTATAGTCATGAGCGAGAGAGAGAGAGAGAGAGAGAGAGAGAGAGAGAGAGAGAGAGAACCATGAGAGTAGAGAGAGAGAGACGATCGTAAAAACAGAATAAAACGCATTATATAAAGAATATATACAGTAGTCATGAGAGAGAGAGAGAGAGAGAGAGAGAGAGAGAGAGAGAGAGAGAGAGAGAGAGAACCATGAGAGGGGGATTACGGGAGAGAAACTTGTAGGCGATCGTAAAAACAGATATGGACGATAAAGAGGGGCGGAAAGGACGAGAGGAGATGAGTAGGGTTAAAGAAAGAAATTAAAGAAACAAACAGATACAAAATCTACCGTAAAATTAAATTGATAAAGCAGGAAGATTAAATTGATAAAGCAGGAAGATTAAATTGATAAAGCAGGAAGATTAAATTGATAAAGCAGGAAGATTAAATTGATAAAGCAGGAAGATTAAATTGATAAAGCAGGAAGATTAAATTGATAAGCAGGAAGATTAAATTGATAAAGCAGGAAGATTAAATTGATTAAGCAGCAGGAAGATTAAATTGATAAAGCAGGAAGATTAAATTGATAAAGCAGGAAGATTAAATTGATAAAGCAGGAAGATTAAATTGATAAAGCAGGAAGATTAAATTGATAAAGCAGGAAGATTAAATTGATAAAGCAGGAAGATTAAATTGATAAAGCAGGAAGATTAAATTGATAAAGCAGGAAGATTAAATGATAAAGCAGGAAGATTAAATTGATAAAGCAGGAAGATTAAATTGATAAAGCAGGAAGATTAAATTGATAAAGCAGGAAGATTAAATTGATAAAGCAGGAAGATTAAATTGATAAAGCAGGAAGATTAAATTGATAAAGCAGGAAGATTAAATTGATAAAGCAGGAAGATTAAATTGATAAAGCAGGAAGATTAAATTGATAAAGCAGGAAGATTAAATTGATAAAGCAGGAAGATTAAATTGATAAAGCAGGAAGATTAAATTGATAAAGCAGGAAGATTAAATTGATAAAGCAGGAAGATTAAATTGATAAAGCAGGAAGATTAAATTGATAAAGCAGGAAGATTAAATTGATAAAGCAGGAAGATTAAATTGATAAAGCAGGAAGATTAAATTGATAAAGCAGGAAGATTAAATTGATAAAGCAGGAAGATTAAATTGATAAAGCAGGAAGATTAAATTGATAAGCAGGAAGATTAAATTGATAAAGCAGGAAGATTAAATTGATAAAGCAGGAAGATTAAATTGATAAAGCAGGAAGATTAAATTGATAAAGCAGGAAGATTAAATTGATAAAGCAGGAAGATTAAATTGATAAAGCAGGAAGATTAATTGATAAAGCAGGAAGATTAAATTGATAAAGCAGGAAGATTAAATTGATAAAGCAGGAAGATTAAATTGATAAAGCAGGAAGATTAAATTGATAAAGCAGGAAGATTAAATTGATAAAGCAGGAAGATTAAATTGATAAAGCAGGAAGATTAAATTGATAAAGCAGGAAGATTAAATTGATAAAGCAGGAAGATTAAATTGATAAAGCAGGAAGATTAAATTGATAAAGCAGGAAGATTAAATTGATAAAGCAGGAAGATTAAATTGATAAAGCAGGAAGATTAAATTATCACTTTATTACAAAACGTATAATTAGAAAAGAAACAAAAACACACAATTTGCCGTGGCATGAAATATATAGTAAAAGAAGCATTAATATTCTTCATTGCTGTAGGATTTATTGTATTATATTTTGGCTAAAATGAAACGATTCCATTTTGCTCACGGAAAAAAATATCGCAGTTGAGGGGTCGTAACCCTCTCCAGATCCGACATGCATTTATTTTCTGTTCTCTGGCCATTATTGGACGATGTTATTCAGATTAGGAAGGGCATATGGAAGTCAGAGAGTTAAATGAGATACTCTTTACCCATAAAATTCCCATAGATAATAATAATAATAATAATAATAATAATAATAATAATCCTTTGTAAACTGTCTGAAATCGTCTAATGATAGCCAGAATAAACTGTCCAAATGCATCATAATCTCCAAAGGGTTAACATGGATTTCGATGAACTTCTTCAGTACAGTACAATAATGTAAATCAAAGTGTAGGCTTCATTTGGGAGATTTTTGGGAATATTTACGATTTTTTTTTCTCACATTATATCATTCGATAGTTTGTCCTCATTTTGAATACTGTATTCACTTTGGTCTCCATATTATGAAGCGGTATTACAAAAGACATTGAACAACAGCGGAGTGTAACTAAGATGATTCCCAGACTAAGAAATAAACCATATGAGGAGAGATTTAAAGAATTATATATATTCAGGTTCACGTTTTGGCCGATTTTTTTTTTTATTCATTATTTTTCTAGTTTCCTCCCTAGACCTCCATAAAAACAAAACAAAAAAACATCCATTAGATCCCCCTTCTAGATTAATTTGTACATTTTTCGGTAGAAAATTTTCCCGGCCAAAGGCCGGTTCTTCCAACATTACAGGCTTACTATCGTTCGCCAGGGAAAAAATCGACACCTAAATAGCAAGAAAGGTCTAAATATTGACGAAGAAATGGGGCGAAAGGTCTTAAAATCGACTATCTAATGGGGCAAACATCTTAACATCTGAAAACTAATGGGGCTAAACATGAGTGAGAAAGTGGTCCAGAAAACCGGCCCATCCCCCCTTAATGAAGCGAAGCATATGAGGGACCTGTTTCAAGTGTTCAATATTATCATAAATACAGACATTATAGATACCTCTAGGTACTTCGTAAACTATGCATCAGACGACAATACAGATATATAACGGATATAAAGTCAACGGAAAAACTTGTCATTCCAACGATGCAACACATTTGTTTTTCCATAAAAAGCTTAGTTAGTGAAACAATCTGCCAAACGACCTTGTATAATATATTGTCGCACAGTCCAAACATATAATATATATGTCACTTGGACAAATATATCGATTTAAATTCTCGACTGAATGTGTTTTATAATGAATGATTGATTTGTTTGATTTATATCTTCCCTTCACCGAGTGGTCTAGACTCTAGAGAGAGAGGCAGTTGATCTGTTGCTGATTGTTTTATGTTGTAATCCTTTGTAAGCCTTCTTAATATTATTTAAGCTAATGGTAAGAGAATGAGAGAGAGAGAGAGAGAGAGAGACCACGAGAATGTCAGAGGGAAATCGCGTGCTCATAAGAAAAAGCAATTTGAAATGCGAGAAATTACGAGATAAATAGAGAGAACGTTTTCTCTTTGTCTCTTATATTTTATATATATATATATATATATATATACACACACACGAGATAAGCTATGACAATATAAAACGTTACTAAAGTGACGAGGAAATGATTATGAACAACAATCTGAAAAATAGAACTGGATAAACTAGAGGGGGTTGAGGATATTGGAATGTAAACGTTTGGTAAACACATTCACCAGAACATGAGGAGGAGGAAGAGAACACGAGAGTTGTAAAGAGGTGATAGCATTTCCACGAGTTTTCCACTCATTCACAGGAAACTTAAGGGGGGTGACCTGCTTTTTTGTATTTAACTCCTTTTCTCTCTTTCTCTGGCTTGTATCCATTCGGCCCCATTCAGCCAACTATTTTAAGACGTTTATCCCCATCCAGGTGTCGATTTCTTCCTGGCGAGCGATAGCGAGCCAACATTATTATGAAGAAATCCGGCTTCGCCGGAAAATATTTTCTATCGAAAAATTTACAAATTTAGCCTGCTGTCAATAAACATTTAAAAACTATGCTGGATAACTACCGCTCACCAGTAAACAATTGACACCTGGATGGGGATACACGTCTTAAAACAGTAGGCTGAATGGGACCAAATGGATACAAGCCAGAAAAAGAGAGAAAAGGAGAGAAAAACCCCACACAGGTGACCCCTTAAAACAAAAAGAGGAACAATACCGGTGTACTATATATTATGTAACATTAAGGGAAGGGTTTGTTTTATATACATAATGAATAAACCTATGAATAATGGACTTGGTTATACCTATTTCAATTAGCTAACCTGGTAATTTACAATGAGCCAAGGACATAATATGATGAAGCGCTCGCATGCTTGAGAGAGCTCAGTAATTGTTAGGGCATACATTACGTTGCAGTAACTTAAGGGGGCGTTATATTGTTAATGTGTTTGCTATTAATTATTACCGGTACATAATTATATTTGTTTTCGTTTGGCCCCTAGACCGCTATAAAGCTTTACAAAAGTAATACCCCTAAAACCCCCCTTCGAGATAATTAACAAAACAAACATCGGTAAAAAAGGCCAGTTCCTCCTAAATTACAGGCTCGCTATCGCTCGCCAGGAACACATCGACTCCTAGATAGGGCGAAAGGTCTTATAATCGCTAAACTCACGGTGCGACCCTCATAAAATCTCGTACCTAACTAGAAGGGGTCCACAATAACAAACTTCCCCTTAACGTGTTCAAATCGTGTTCTGGAAAAGGCGAGTTTAGAGCGCTAGAGAGCAGTAACTGTCTACTTAGCCTTATATGAGAGAGAGAGAGAGAGAGAGAGAGAGAGAGAGAGCAAGCATAAAGGCTATTAAATACTTGAAAGAAGGAATTTTGAGGCAAAAGAGGTGTTAAGGGGAGACAGACTGTTTGTTTGGTATATTAATTAATGTATTCATATATATTTGTTAGTTTCATCCCTAGACCTCCATCAAGCCTAGAAAACACCCCCTAGACCCCCTTCAAGATAACTTTGTACATTTTTCGGTAGAAAAATGTCCCGGCCGAAGGCTGATTCCTCTTAAAATTGCAGGCTTGCTATCGCTCGCCAGGAAAACATCGACACCTAAATGGCACGAAAGGTCATAAAATTGACAACGAAATGGGGCGAAAGGTGTTAAAATCGCCAAACTAATGGGCCGAACGTCTTATAATCTCAAAACTAGTGGGGTTAAAAATTAGGGAGAAGGGGGTCCAGAAAAACGGTCTGCCTCCCCTTAAGGAAAATACATTGAGGCTGAAATATAATTAACTACAGTATACTCGGTTTCATTAACTACAATATATTCGGTTTCATTAACTACAATATACTCGGTTTCATTAACTACAATATACTCGGTTTCATTAACTACAATATACTCGGTTTCATTAACTACAATATACTCGGTTTCATTAACTACAATATACTCGGTTTCATTAACTACAATATACTCGGTTTCATTAACTACAATATACTCGGTTTCATTAACTACAATATACTCGGTTTCATTAACTACAATATACTCGGTTTCATTAACTACAATATACTCGGTTTCAATAACTACAATATACTCGGGTTCATTAACTACAATATACTCGGATTCATAAACTACAATTTACTCGGTTTCATTAACTACAATATCGGTTTCATTAACTACAATATACTCGGTTTCATTAACTACAATATACTCGGTTTCATTAACTACAATATATTCGGTTTCATTAACTACAATATACTCGGTTTCATTAACTACAATATACTCGGTTTCATTAACTACAATATATTCGGTTTCATTAACTACAATATACTCGGTTTCATTAACTACAATATACTCGGTTTCATTAACTACAATATACTCGGTTTCATTAACTACAATATACTCGGTTTCATTAACTACAATATACTCGGTTTCATTAACTACAATATACTCGGTTTCATTAACTACAATATACTCGGTTTCATTAACTACAATATACTCGGTTTCATTAACTACAATATACTCGGTTTCATTAACTACAATATACTCGGTTTCATTAACTACAGTATACTCGGTTTCATTAACTACAGTATACTCGGTTTCATCAACTACAATATACTCGGTTTCATTAACTACAATATACTCGGTTTCATTTCATCTGACGGTAAATTGCAAAGTTCCCATCAAAGTTATTTTGCAGACTTTGTAGTGAAGTATGGCGCTAATTATAACAACTTGGTGTTAATAGGATGCAGAGACAGAGTGGTTTCATGTGTTTCCATTAAGTATCGATACATTAGCTGTTAAGGGGAGGTATTTAGTTTGTTCGCTAGACCTCCATCAAGCTTAAAATTACACCCCCTTGAGTCCCTTTCAAGATAAATTGGTACATTTTTCGGTAGAAAAATGTCCCGGCCGAAGGCCGGTTCCTCTTAAATTACAGGCTCGCTTTCGCTCGCCAGGATAAAATCGACACCTGAATGGCACGAAAGGTCTTAATATGGGGTGAAAGTTCTTAAAATCGCTAAGCTAATAGGGCAAACGTTTTATAATATCAACAGCAATGGGGCTAAACATGAGGGAGAAAGGGGTCAAGAAAAAAATCCCTCAAGTGGAGATCTCCCCTTAAGGGATTCAGTTTACCGTCAGATGAAATGAAATAACAAAATCCCAAAGATCCTCCTTATAGATATACAGTATGTGTACATCCCAAAGATCCTCCTTATAGATATACAGTATGTGTACATCCCAAAGATCCCCCTTATAGATATACAGTATGTGTACATCCCAAAGATCCTCCTTATAGATATACAGTGTGTGTACATCCCAAAGATCCTCCTTATAGATATACAGTGTGTGTACATCCCAAAGATCCTCCTTATAGATATACAGTATGTGTACATCCCAAAGATCCCCCTTATAGATATACAGTATGTGTACATCCCAAAGATCCCCCTTATAGATATACAGTATGTGTACATCCCAAAGATCCTCCTTATAGATATACAGTGTGTGTACATCCCAAAGATCCTCCTTATAGATATACAGTGTGTGTACATCCCAAAGATCCTCCTTATAGATATACAGTATGTGTACATCCCAAAGATCCTCCTTATAGATATACAGTGTGTGTACATCCCAAAGATCTCCCTTATAGATATACAGTATGTGTACATCCCAAAGATCCCCCTTATAGATATACAGTATGTGTACATCCCAAAGATCCCCCTTATAGATATACAGTATGTGTACATTTTTCGGTAGAAAAAATATCCCGGTCGAAGGCCGGTTCCTCCTAAATTAGATGATCGCTATCGCTCGCCAGGAAACAAAATCGACATCTAAATGGCACGAAAGGTCTTAATATTGACAAATAAATGGGGTAAAAGGTGTTAGAATCGCCAAACTAATGGGTCGAACGTCTTAAATTCTGAAAACTAATGGGGCTAAACATGAGGGAGAAGGGGGGCCAGAAAAACCAACAACATTCCCCCTTAACGTACCATAGATAGTACAATTATTACTCCACTAATATATCTACGTCATTGTATCTGTCTCTCTACTCCTCCTACCTGTGACCTACTCTCACTTTTTACTCTCTTCTTCTCTTGTTACACCTCTTCTTCTTGCGTCTCTTTCGTTCACTTTTACTGTCCGATATCCCTAGTTTCTCTTTTTACTCTTTTCTTCTATTTCTACTTCTTCATTCTCTTTCGTCTCTTTCGTTCACGTTTACTGTCCAATATCCCTAGTTTCTCTTTGACTCTATTTCTTGTTTCTGTTTCATTTGCGTATACTGTGTTCAAAGTCTGTAGGCGGAGAATTTGGTTTTGCCCCCCGTAATTGGTGAGCTGTAAATTAGTTAGTCATATAGTACCGGTAGTGATTAAAGGCGATATTGAGAGGATGGTTGATTAAGGGGAGATGGGTCGTTTTTCTAGATCCCCTTCTCCCTCATGTTTAGCCCCATTAGTTTTCAGATTTGATGATGTTTACCCCATTAGTTTGTCAATTTTAAGACCTTTCGCCCCATTTCTTTGTCAATATTTAGATCTTTCGTGCTATTTAGGTGTCTATTTTGTTTTCCGGGCGAACGATAGTGAGCCTGTAATTTGGGAATTAATCTAGAAGGGGGATCTAATGGATTTTTTTTTAAGTTTGATGGAGGTCCAGGGAGGAAACTATAAAATAAATGAAAAGCCCATATAAATAAATGGACCCCAAAACTAACCACTGTCCCCTTAGCATTTTGTCATATACCTACTGTCAACAATCTCTTTCCTCTCACTCCAGTATTCCTTTACTTTCTCGTTTAACCCCCTCTGTACCAGCGACGTCTTTTTAATCTTATTCTAGCTACATCGAGACGATTTTGTGAAGTTTAAGCAAGGTCTGTGGTAGTCAAAAGGGTTCAATTACCTAGTTCAACGCCTGATAATTGCTGGAGGCCCTATTTAAGTTGAATAAAATCGTCTAATAGTAGCCAGAAGAAAGATAAAAGAACGGAACCGGTACTGAAAGGGTTAATATATATCTGTAATTATCAAAGACAGGTATTATTGTAATTCCCACTTTTGTTCCACTCAATAAGTAAACTATGGAACTTTATCTTTCAATCTATATTTCCCTTATCATATGACTTAAACTGTTTCAAGCTCCGTGTGTACAGACGTCTTGACTCTAACGTACCTTGAATTTGGCTCCCTGTCACTATGTCTATTTGGAGGGAACACTCGTTCAGCTTTGCCTTTTGTCTCCTTCTTACACACAGGAGACAATAATACTGGTTATTTACAGGGTCTGTTTTTCTGCTATTTTCTTTACGGTAATTATTTCCTAGTGGCTTCTTTAATTGAAGTTTTATAGCATAATAATCTAACTTTGATATAATTACTGACATCAATGCAAACAAACTCTGCAATGTTGTTAATACAAGTTGTTAATCGAAAATTACCAGAATCGAACATTTGAGTGAAAATGACTTTCCCTTAACCCCTTCAGCACGATGATGTAATTTTCGTCTTTTTCAGGTTACCATTAGATGATAATCTTTAGCTTATAATATACCTTTTGATTCCTCTTAAGCTGCATAAAGTCGTCCAATGTTAGCCAGAATATAAAGCCAAACAATAGTCATCGTACTGAAGGGGTTCAACTATCATTGTATTTATTTCATTCCTCATCCTTCATGTATTTACTATATAATGTATTTATTTCATTCCTCATCCTTCATGTATTTACTATATAATGTATTTATTTAAATCTCTTATTAATTAATGTAGGCCTACCCGTAATGCTGTTATTATTTAGTTAGTGTTCCCTCATTATTTCAACTATTTTTGTATTTTTTGTTATTTTCCCACATTTGTTTCGCTATTTGTTTTTCTTTACTTTATGCAGCATTATATTCGTTTCACTCCCACAATGAGTTTCCATCACAACCCTTTGTTTACCCCACAGTTTGAAATCCTACTCTTCCACTTTCCTTCACTACCTCTACATTTCCTTATATCGGTTTGCTCATTCTTTTTCATACTATTCAATCCCAACTTTGTTCCCACGCAACATATTTTTTCTTTTTCTTATCTCCATCCCTAACCTTCTTCTCTATCTCTCTGTATCCTCTCTTTCCCACTTGTTCACAAGCCATTTATCTCTTCATTATCTCCCATTATGTTCTTATTAACTCTCCCATATCGCTTTCTCGGTAGCCTGAATCTGAGTGAGTGATTATATGTGATTATATGGTCGTCAATTCACATGAAATTCAACGGGGGATTATCACCCATGCATCCTGGGACAGTGGAATGATGTGAGAGATTTCGGCTGGGCGTACAATATACAAAACCTCTATTATAACTTCAGATTTTGTGGATTTTGTGAATTTTAGTTGAATGTATGAAGAGTAGAGAACATAGATCTTGAAGTTGCAGTATATTTTTTTGTGTATTATAGACGAGCCGAGATAGCCCAAACAAACCGAATTCACCCAAAGCCACTGCGGTATCGGTACAACGAACCTTGGATTGTGCACGTTGGGTTGGACTTTAAGTGTTCGTCTTATTAGAGTGCCTCCCTTAAGGCCTCCCCTCCCCAGTTCGCATCTCCCTCGTCTCAGAAATAGCGAGAGAGTGCGAGAAACAAGGCAAGACGAGGGAGGGGAGGGAGAGAGAGAGCGAGCGAGCGAGCGAGGGGAAACACCGTGCGAGGGACGTTAGAGGCAGCAACACTGAGAGCTGAGTCCCACTGATCTATACTGCACAGCTGGCTTCCCCCCTCTCTCTCTCTCTCTCGCTCTCCCCTCTCTCTGACTTGCTCTCTCGCTCTCCCCTCTCTCTGGCTTGCTCTCTCTCTCTTTCTCTCCGACTCTCTCTTTCGCATACACACACGCTCTCTCTCTCTCTCTTCCGCTTCCTCGCACTTGTTTTTCTCTCAACACTTTACATATTATTCCTACGATCGCCCCCCTCTTTCTCGCTCCCCTCACTCTCTCTCTCTCTCTCTCTCTCTCGTAAATACAATAGCAAACTAACATACTCTCTCGCACCCTCTCTTTCATATTTCCAGCTCTCCTTCTCTTTTCTCTCCCTTCTCCCTTCATCACCAAGTTTCCCCTCCGTGTTCCTTTGTTTCCCTCCCTCGCACTGGCCAAACACTTCTTGTTGCCCTGGTGCTGCCTTCCAGTGTGTGTGTGTGTGTGTGTGTGTGAGTGTGTGTGTGTGTGTGTGTGTGTGTGTGTGTGTGTGTGTGTGTGTGTGTGTCTGTGTGTGTGTGTGTGTGTCTGTGTATGTATGTGTCTGTGTGTGTGTGTGTGTGTGTGTGTGAGTGTCTGTGTGTGTGTGTGTGTGTGTCTGTCTGTGTGTGTGTCAGCAGGGGAGGGAAAAGTCTGGTGAAGGTAGCAAAGCGGAAGCAAGGAAGTTAGGATAGTTGCTCGCGGCCAAAGGAACGTCAAAATAATTCTTCAGTCGTTTTAATAGCAGGAAACCTTTTGAGGACACAATTGGGCCTGTAAGGGGTCTGTCTATAGGTGGTCCATTTTACGTCTCGAACGTGGATTATGACAAAGTTAACCCTTTCAGGATCCGAGTACGTATTTCTTTTCTGTTTTCTGGCTATTTCTAAAGGATTTTATTCAGATTCTAAAGGATATAATTATGAAGTCAGAGGTTTAATAATTGAGATAGTATTTACCCTCTTAATTCCCACATATCCTTCCCACACTTTATAGAATCATCTAATGATAGCCAGAATAAGCTGTTTAAGGGGGGATGGGTCACTTTATAGAATCATCTAATGATAGCCAGAATAAGCTGTTTAAGGGGGGATGGGTCACTTTATAGAATCATCTAATGATAGCCAGAATAAGCTGTTTAAGGGGGGATGGTTCACTATAGAATCATCTAATGATAGCCAGAATAAGCTGTTTAAGGGGGGATGGTTCACTTTATAGAATCATCTAATGATAGCCAGAATAAGCTGTTTAAGGGGGGATGGTTCACTTTATAGAATCATCTAATGATAGCCAGAATAAGCTGTTTACTTTTACTGGTTCACTTTTTGGGTGATTTTTGCATGTATTCATTATTTTTATAGTTTCCTCCTTAGACCTCCATCAAATTAAAAAAAACATCCATTAGATCCCCCTTTTAGATTAATTTGCCCTTTTTTCGGTAGAAAATTTTCGCGGCCGAAGGCCGGTTCTTCCAACATTACAGGCTCACTATCGTTCGCCAGGGAAAAAAATCGACACCTAAATAGCACGAAAGGTCTAAATATTGACGAAGAAATTGGGCGAAAGGTCTTAAAATTGACTAACTAATGGGGCAAACATCTTAACATATGAAAACTAATGGGGCTAAAATGAGTGAGAAAGTGGTCCAGAAAACCGGCCCAGCCCCCTTTAAATACGTCATGATCCTCTAAATGTTAATAGAAGGAAAGATTTTGATGGTATAGCTGGACCAGTAAAGGAACTGTAGGTTGGCTATTTTAAGTTTCGAAATTGGATTATGACAAAGTAAAGACCTGTTTACCTCAGCCTTCCTTCACAGCTTCACTACGGGAATCATTACTGACTTGTCGGCAACGGGTCAGGTTAGGTCAGGTGAAGGTATTGAGGGATAAGCCTTTACAACGGCACCTCGTATCTACATTCTACTTTTCCTATTTTTTTCTGAGGAGTGTAGATAGGGGAGAAGGGATGTTGGAGAGAGAGAGAGAGAGAGAGAGAGGAAGCGGTTGGAGTGGCTTTGTTATGTGTGTTATTAGTCTGTATAGAGTGTAGAGAGGGGAGAAGGGGTGTTGGAGAGAGAGAGGAAGCTGTTGGAGTGGGTTTGTTATGTGTGTTATTAGTCTGTATAGGGCCTACGTCGTCGAGGTATTGTATTTGATCCATGTGTACTACTGATCAGGTGGTAAAATATTGGTAACCTAAAACTGGTATGACACGAGCGCTTTTTCCCTCAACATTTATCCTCAACACTGGTCTGGCAGCTTATGAGGTCAACATTTATGTTACTTATGTCACCTAAAATTATCTCTCATTAGTCTAGTTTCCGATACCAGTGCAAAATATTCCAAAACTGTTGCCAGAAAAATTTTGTTCATCGAATGTTGACTATAAAAGCTCTCGTGTGATACCGGCTTAAGGGGAGATTTCCACTTGAGGGATTTTTTTCTTTACCTCATTCTCCCTCATGTTTAGCCCCATTGCTTTTGAGTTTTTAAGATGTTCACCCCATTAGTTTGGCGATTTTAAGAACGTTCGCCCGATTTCTGTCAATTTTAAGCCCTTTCGTACCATTTAGGTGTTGATTTTTTCCTGGTGAGCGATAGCGAGCCTGTAATTTAAGAGGAACCGGCCTTCGGCCGGGAAATTTTTCTACCGAAAAATGTACAAATTTATCTTGAAAGGGGGTCAAGGGGGTTTAATTTTAAGCTTGATGGAGGTCTAGGGAATAAACTAAATACCTCCCTTTAAGTGAAACACGTATATACAGTATATCTTGTGGATCAGATGCCTTCCTTCTTTGAGTTCTTGCATAACAAATTCCGTAAATGATTGGTGACTGGAGATGTAGCTTAGTAAGGACTTGGTATGTTGGCTAAGGTTACTTAATGATTGGTGACTGGAGATGTAGCTTAGTAAGGACTTGGTATGTTGGCTAAGGTTTATCAATGATTGGTGACTGGAGATGTAGCTTAGTAAGGACTTGGTATGTTGGCTAAGGTTTATCAATGATTGGTGACTGGAGATGTAGCTTAGTAAGGACTTGGTATGTTGGCTAAGGTTTATCAATGATTGGTGACTGGAGATGTAGCTTAGTAAGGACTTGGTATGTTGGCTAAGGTTTCTCAATGATTGGTGACTGGAGATGTAGCTTAGTAAGGACTTGGTATGTTGGCTAAGGTTACTCAATGATTGGTGACTGGAGATGTAGCTTAGTAAGGACTTGGTATGTTGGCTAAGGTTTCTAAATGATTGGTGACTGGAGATGTAGCTTAGTAAGGACTTGGTATGTTGGCTAAGGTTTCTAAATGATTGGTGACTGGAGATGTAGCTTAGTAAGGACTTGGTATGTTGGCTAAGGTTTCTAAATGATTGGTGACTGGAGATGTAGCTTAGTAAGGACTTGGTATGTTGGCTAAGGTTTCTAAATGATTGGTGACTGGAGATGTAGCTTAGTAAGGACTTGGTATGTTGGCTAAGGTTTCTAAATGATTGGTGACTGGAGATGTAGCTTAGTAAGGACTTGGTATGTTGGCTAAGGTTTATCAATGATTGGTGACTGGAGATGTAGCTTAGTAAGGACTTGGTATGTTGGCTAAGGTTTATCAATGATTGGTGACTGGAGATGTAGCTTAGTAAGGACTTGGTATGTTGGCTAAGGTTTCTCAATGATTGGTGACTGGAGATGTAGCTTAGTAAGGACTTGGTATGTTGGCTAAGGTTTACTCAATTTCATATATAGGGATATAGAATTAAGGGAGCCCACCTCGCTTTCTTTCTCTTTCTCTCCCTCTCTCTTTGGTTTGTATCCATTCGGCCCCATTCAGCCTACTGTTTTAAGACGTTTACCCCCACCCAGGTTACAATATTTTCCTGGCGAGCGATAGCGAGCCAGCATATATATATTTTTGTTTTGACAGCAAGCTAAATTTGTAGATTTTTCGATAGAAAAATGTCTCCGGCTAAAAATGTACAAATTTAGCTTCCTGTCAAAACAATAATATATACTGTATATGCTGGTTCGCTACCGCTTGCCAGGAAAATATTGACACCTGGATGGGGGTATACAACGTCTTAAAACAGTAGGCTGAATGGGGCTGAATGGATACAAGCCAAAGAGAGAGGGAGAGAAAGAGAAAAAATAAGCGAGGTGGGCTCCCTTAACTAGGCACATAGGCATAATTAATGTTTAGACTGAAATTCACGATTGGTTTTGCTGACACTCAAATAATTCGGTATCGTTTTGTTCTTTACAGATTGAACAAAGGCTTCCCATTGAACATTCTTCTGATTTACAGGTATGGTGAACATGATTATAAAGTATGTTGTGTATTACGTTTTCTTTGTTATGACATGGTGTACGGTGGCGCTAATAAGTCATGTCCCAGCTGCCATTACGTTTGGCTCTCTCTGTGCTGTATTAATGTCTGTCAGATGTTCAATAGGGTGGGTAAATGTTGGAACATGTTTGCATATATCACTCAAAAAGAAGAAATCATGTGTTGTTGTTGTTGTTCCCCAGGCTGTCTGGCCGAACTGCCCCAAGGTCTCGAGCAAGGCCAAGGCCATAAACGAGCACCCCCACAAAACCCTCCCTGCTTACCACTAACAAAGCCCGGGTGACCGAAGCCACTCCAAGGCAGGGAGGTGAGGAGGGTGCGGAAACGCCCGGGAAACCAAAACCCCACCCAAGGACCTGTGCCCCTCAGCAATTATGAAGGGAAAGTTGAGGGTCAAGGGAAAAATGTGACGCTTTGGCTCCCAATCTGCCAACTTCTAGGTTGGCAGTAGGGAGGGCAATCCACGGAAAAGACGCCGTCACTTGAAATCTAGAAGATATATAAGTAAAAGGAACAGTCAGAGTAAGCTATGGGTATGGCAGAGAACGCTCACCTCTCACTCTGATAGACCAGCCCATCACCAAAGAAATCATGTGTAAATATTGCCGATATCAATTATTGATCAAAACATAGCTAGTGCCGAGACATCACTTATTAGGCCGACTGTACACCGTTACTTTATTTGTGTACTGAGTCGGTTAACCCCTTCTGTACCGGCAACGTCTTTATTATAGCTGTATTCTGGCTACTGTTAGACGATTTTATTCAGTTTAAAAAGAGCCTCCAGCCAATTACCAGGCTTCGAACGCTCTCATGTAACCCTTTTTACTACCCCAGATCCTTCTTAAACTGGACAAAATCGTCTAGTTATAGCTAGAAAAAACTGAAAAGGACGTGTCCGGTACTGAGTGGGTTAAGGGAGGTCACCGTTTTTATGTTTTCGTTCTTTCTTTCTCTCTTTCCCTGGCTTGTATCCATTCGGCCCCATTCATCCAACTGTTTTAAGACGTTTATCCCCATCCAGGTGTCGATTTCTTCCTGGCGAGCGATAGTGAGTCAACATTGTATGGAGAAATCCGGCTTCGCCGGAGACATTTTTCTATCGAAAAATGTACAAATTTAGCTTGCTGTCAAAAAAAAAAAATATATATATATATATGCTGGCTCGCTACCGCTCGCCAGGAAAATATTGACACCTGGATGGGGGTAAACGTCTTAAAATAGTAGGCTGAATGGGACCGAAAGGATACAAGCCAAAGAGAGAGGGAGAGAAAGAGAAAACAAAAGCGAGGTAGGCTCCCTTAAAGGTGGGAGAATACTTTGAGGTCCGTGAGTCCATCGTAACTATACTATGTTCGTTATTCGTAGGCCAGAATCTGGACTTCTATTCCCTGTAACTCAAAAAGGGCTGGAACAAATAGGTTGCTAAATTCCACACTAATTCCCTGGCTGACTCTTCCCCAATGGTAGTAGTATTGGTTCGATTACAGTAGCTCTTTATGAGCCACACTGGTTCCCTGGCTGACTCTTCCCAAATGGTAGTAATATTGGCTCGATTACTCTTAGCCCTTTATGAGCCACACTGGTTACCTGTCTGACTCTTCCCAAATGGTAGTAATATTGGCTCGATTACTCTGGCCCTTTATGAGCCACACTGGTTCCCTGTCTGACTCTTCCCAAATGGTAGTAATATTGGCTCGATTACTCTGGCCCTTTATGAGCCACACTGATTGTGAGTAGAGTGTGTTATAGCGTGAGGGAGTGTGGGTAGAGTGTGAGGGAGTGTAGGTAGAGTGTGTTGTAGCGTGAGGGAGTGTGGGTAGAGTGTGAGGGAGTGTGGGTAGAGTGTGAGGGAGTGTAGGTAGAGTGTGTTATAGCGTGAGGGAGTGTGGGTAGAGTGTGTTATGGTGTGAGGGAGTGTGGGTAGAGTGTGTTATGGTGTGAGGGAGTGTAGGTAGAGTGTGTTATGGTGTAAGGGAGTGTGGGTAGAGTGTGTTATGGTGTGAGGGAGTGTAGGTAGAGTGTGTTATGGTGTGGGTAGAGTGTGTTATGGTGTGAGGGAATGTGGGTAGAGTGTGTTATGGTGTGAGGGCGTGTAGGTAGAGTGTGTTATGGTGTGAGGGAGTGTAGGTAGAGTGTGTTATGGTGTGAGGGAGTGTGGGTAGAGTGTGTTATAGCGTGAGGGAGTGTGGGTAGAGTGTGTTATGGTGTGAAGGAGTGTGAGTAGAGTGTGTTATAGCGTGAGGGAGTGTAGGTAGAGTGTGTTATGGTGTGGGTAGAGTGTGTTATAGCGTGAGGGAGTGTGGGTAGAGTGTGTTATGGTGTGAGGGAGTGTGGGTAGAGAGTGTTATAGCGTGAGGGAGTGTAGGTAGAGTGTGTTATGGTGTGAGGGAGTGTGGGTAGAGTGTGTTATGGTGTGAGGGAGTGTGGGTAGAGTGTGTTATAGCGTCAGGGAGTGTAGGTAGAGTGTGTTATGGTGTGAGGGAGTGTAGGTAGAGTGTGTTATGGTGTGAGGGAGTGTTGGTAGAGTGTGTTATGGTGTGAGGGAGTGTGGGTAGAGTGTGTTATGGTGTGAGGGAGTGTAGGTAGAGTGTATTATGGTGTGAGGGAGTGTGGGTAGAGTGTGTTATGGTGTGAGGGAGTGTGGGTAGAGTGTGTTATGGTGTGAGGGAGTGTAGGTAGAGTGTGTTATGGTGTGAGGGAGTGTGGGTAGAGTGTGTTATAGCGTGAGGGAGTGTGGGTAGAGTGTGTTATGGTGTAAGGGAGTGTGGGTAGAGTGTGTTATGGTGTGAGGGAGTGTAGGTAGAGTGTGTTATGGTGTGAGGGAGTGTGGGTAGAGTGTGTTATAGCGTGAGGGAGTGTAGGTAGAGTGTGTTATGGTGTGAGGGAGTGTGGTAGAGTGTGTTATAGCGTGAGGGAGTGTGGTTAGAGTGTGTTATGATGTGAGGGAGTGTGGTTAGAGTGTGTTATGGTGTGAATGAGTGTGGTTAGAGTGAGTTATGGTGTGAGGGAGTGTGGTAGAGTGTGTTATAGCGTGAGGGAGTGTAGGTAGAGTGTGTTATGGTGTGAGGGAGTGTGGTTAGAGTGTGTTATGGTGTGAGTAGAGTGTGGTAGAGTGTGTTATAGCGTGATGGAGTGTGGTTAGAGTGTGTTAAGGTGTGAGGGAGTGTAGGTAGAGTGTGTTATGGTGTGAGGGAGTGTAGGTAGAGTGTGTTATGGTGTGAGTAGAGTGTGGTAGAGTGTATTATAGCGTGAGGGAGTGTAGGTAGAGTGTGTTATGGTGTGAGGGAGTGTAGGTAGAGTGTGTTATGGTGTGAGTGAGTGTGGTACAGTGTGTTATAGCGTGAGGGAGTGTAGGTAGAGTGTGTTATGGTGTGAGGGAGTGTGGGTAGAGTGTGTTATGGTGTGAGGGAGTGGGGGTAGAGTGTGTTATGGTGTGAGGGAGTGTGGGTAGAGTGTGTTATGGTGTGAGTGAGTGTGGTAGAGTGTGTTATAGCGTGAGGGAGTGTAGGTAGAGTGTGTTATGGTGTGAGGGAGTGTAGGTAGAGTGTGTTATGGTGTGAGGGAGTGTAGGTAGAGTGTGTTATGGTGTTAGTAGAGTGTGGTAGAGTGTGTTATAGCGTGAGGGAGTGTGGTTAGAGTGTGTTATGGTGTGAGGAAGGGTTTTATAGTGTAGGTAGAGTGTGTTATAGTGTGATGGGCGCGTGGATAGAGTGTGTATAATGCCAACACCATATCTAAGGCACCACACTGGGAGATTGATAGTGGCTCAGACTTAACAATAACCTCATTCTCTGTCCTTCTTTCTTACTTCCATCATCATCACCCCTTTGCTCTTCTTTCTACCCTTCATTCTCATTCGTTCGTCATTTGTTTACTTCATTCTCTTCCCTCTCTTTTCTTCTCTTCTACATCTCCTTTTCTTGCTCTCTGTTTATCTCTGTATCTATGTGAATCTATGTAACAATTTTTTTCTCTCTCTCTCTCTCTCTCTTTTTTTCTATATGTCTCTCTCTATGTCTCTCTCTATGTGTGTGTGTCTCTCTCTCTCTCTCCCTCCCTGTGCCAGAGAAAGTGGTACACTGTAATTCAACTGACACATTGAAAAGGAGTCTAGACATCCATTTCATGGAGGTTGGAGTAATGTAGGAACAACAATAAAGTTAAGCATCAGTAGTATGCAGTATTTTTCAACATCCTTATTTACTATGAATTTCCCAGTAGAATTGTTATCATTCTGCTGGGGCCTAGTTTCCCCAACTAAATTTTCATGCCGAACCAAGATCGGAGGGAATGTTGGGTGGGGAAAGAGCCTTCTGTTTTGTTATCCTTACCTTCCACTTGTAGCAAAATCTATGTTAGCATTAATTCCGGACTGCCTAGTAGGGACCGCAAGGTCTGTGCATACTGTGTATCTATGTACCTATGTAACTCTCGCTGGCCTGGGTTCATTTATCTGCGAGAGTATTGGGGTTCTGGTTGGGGGCAGGAATTTAGTACAGTACTGGTGGTGGTGGTGGTGGTGGTGGTGGGAGGAAGAGGAGGGGAGCTGGAAAAAGCGGGTTAAACATGTTACTTTATTTTACTTTTACCCTTAACCCTTTCAGTAATGAGACACATTTCTTCATTATTTTCTGGCGGTCATTAGACGATTTTCCTCAGTTTCTGAAAGCCTATTATTAATCAAAGAGTTAAAGTATAGCGCAATTTAATCTCTGGCTTACAAAACTCCTTCCTAAACTGCACATACTTGTCTAGTGATAGCTCGAATGCAGGGAATCAGGCGGCCTTGAATAGTGAAAGATTGAAAAATACGTCATGCGCATTTCTCTCTCTCTCTCTCTCTCTAGACAAAGGGACAAATATGTAGATAGATAAGCACATACATAGATGGCTTGATAATTGATTAATGCATTAGATAGATAGATATTTCCTCGTTAAGGGGGTCACCGGCTTTTTTTCTCTTTTTCTCCTTTTCTCTCTTTATCTGGCTTGTATCCATTCGGCCCCATTCAGCCAACTGTTTTAAGACGTTTAACCCCATCCAGGTGTTGATTTCTTCCTGGCGAGCGATAGCGAGCCATCATTGTATGAAGAAATCCGGCTTCGCCGGAGATTTTTTTTATCGAAAAATTAATGTACAAATTTAGCTTGCTGTCAAAACAAAAAAATATATATGCTGGCTCGCTACCGCTCGCCAGGAAAATATTGACAGGTGAACTGGGGTAAACGTCTTAAAATAGTAGGCTGAATGGGACCGAATGGATACAAGCCAAAGAGAGAGAGAGGGAGAGAACGAGACAACAAGCGAGGTTGGCTCCCTTAAGTGTGATCCCCAGGTTTGTGATGACAGTAAATGTGGATGAAATGTGAGCAATGCACAAATATTAACCCCTTCTGTACCGGCGACGTTTTTTATATTTTGTTCTACCTATATTTAGACGATTTGGTGCAGTTTAAGAAGTAGCTGTGGTAGTAGAAAGGGTTAAGTGAGATAGTTCGAAGTCTTTTAATTGCTGGAGGCCCTATTTAAGCTGAATAAAAGCGTGTAATAGTAGCGAAAATAAAGTTAATAAGACGTCGCCAGTACAGATGGGGTTAAACAATTGTATGGTTTTGTGTCGCTAGGTGGATGGCTGAGACAGGTGTCGCTAAAATAGGTATACAACAGGTAAGGTGTAAGACAATGCACACCTGTCAAACAACTATACCATATCAACAGCTATATTGTCTACTAGGTTAACCCCTTCTGTACCGGCCACCCTTCTCCCTCGTGTTTAGCCCATTCGTTCTGAGATTTTAAGATGTTTGTCCCATTAGTTGGCGATTATAAAATCTTTCACCCCATTTATTTTGCCTATATTAAGACCATACATGCAATTTAGGTGTCGATTTTTTCCTGTTGAACGATAGCGAGCCTGTAATTTAAGTGGTTTAAGCTTAATGAAGGTCTAGCGAGGAAACTAAACATAAAAATAAAATAATAATTAATAAAATAAACACCATTATTACGGTGACGTTGATATATATGCCTACACTGATTATAATATATATGCCTACACTGATTATAATATATATGACTACACTGATTATAATATATATGACTACACTGATTATAATATATATGACTACACTGATTATAATATATATGACTACACTGATTATAATATATATGCCTACACTGATTATAATATATATGCCTACACTGATTATAATATATATGCCTACACTGATTATAATATATATGACTACACTGATTATAATATATATGACTACACTGATTTAATATATATGACTACACTGATTATAATATATGACTACACTGATTATAATATATATGACTACACTGATTATAATATATATGACTACACTGATTATAATATATATGACTACACTGATTATAATATATATGACTACACTGATTATAATATATATGCCTACACTGATTATAATATATATGCCTACACTGATTATAATATATATGCCTACACTGATTATAATATATATGCCTACACTGATTATAATATTCACCCAGGAAGAGTGTTGTATCAGAGCTAGAGTTAGGCCTATGTAATGTATTCCCTAGATTAACCCTTTCAGTACAGGTGCCGTCCTTTTAGCTTTATTCGGGTTACTATTAGACGATGTTATTCAGTTTTAAAAGGGACTCCAGCAATTAAAAGGCTTCGAGCTATCTTACTTTACCATTGTTACTACTACAAATCCGTCTTAAACTGCACAAACTCGTCTAAATTAGATTAAAAAGACGTCGCCGGTACAGTAGGGGTTAAGGGACTGTGCTATCAGGATAGTTTCAGAGCTCTTGACATTTTTTCCTTAGTTAACAGTAAATTGCGATATCATTATTTTGAACTACAATACTGCAGTCAATAAATCTAATTATTTGGACTATAATATATCGAGATGCTTAGCTTTAACAACATTAAATACGTAACCATGGATGGAAATTTGATATAAGTATGCGTGTATATATTGTATACCCACATCAAAAGATCTACCCTCTCTCAAGCACTCTTCGACCACATGTTGTACATTTATCGGTGAATAGGTTCGATGGCAAGAACTGTGATGTGCAATATCTAATCCTTTTCATCTAAGTATTTCCTAGAATGGACCACGTGATTTTTTGTCAGATACAAAGGACCATTTATTCACGCATATCTCCGTTTCAGTTCAGAAAACACATTACAGATATTTTATGTATATATTTGTTTTACTTAATTTGTAGTTATTATTATGTTTTATGTTTGTTAAGAGACAATGTGAGTTCCTTGAATTATTCACAATAGAAAATGTAGAAAACGCTTCATAATATATTTTAACAAGTATATCAATATATATTTTCGTAGTTTATATATTACCAGGCTGCCCCATTAGTTTGGCGATTTTAAGAACTTTCGCCCCATTTCTTTGTCAATATTAAGACGTTTCGTGACATTTAGGGGTTATTTTTTTCCTGGCGAGCGAAAGCGACCCTGTAGTTCAGTAGGAATCGGTCTTCGGCCGGGAAATGTTTCTACCGAAAAATGTACAAATTGATCTTGAAATTGATCTTTTTAAGCTTGCTAGAGGTCTAGGGAGCAAACTAGAATAAAATATAGAATGATAAAAACAATTCTATTCTATTCTATATACTCAGGCCCAATCCCCACTTTTCCTATTTCTGTTTCTTTCCCCTTAAAGGAGCAAGCGAAAAAATGAAGGACTGCAAATACATAATGGCTAAGGTTTTATTGGTAACGTCTTGTAACTATCTCTAAACCCCTCCACCTGCCTCCCATCCTCCACCACCCTATCTGTCTGTCTGTCTGGCTGTCTGTCCGTCCATTAGCTGCTCTCTCCCCACCCACCACTCCTCCCACACTCTCACTCTCTCTCATGCACTTTTTATCTCTCTATTATCTTAAGTGTAAGTCTTTAATCGCTTGATCGACGTTTCTCTCCCTCGCCTTTGACTTTTAATTCTTGTCTTCCCTCTCTTGTTAACTATCTCCTCCCAATCTCTTTATACTCCCACACACTCACATTTCATATCTCCCTCTTAATTTTCCACTCTCCTTAACACTCTAACTCATTTTTATCCCACCTTCTTCCATACTCCCACTCTCATTTACCTTTTTTCTCTCTCTCTCTCTCTCTCTCTCTCTCTCTCTCTCTCTCTCTCTCTCTCTCTCTCTCTCTCTCTCTCTCTCTCTCATACACGTCTTCTTTATCATATCACGTCTGACATTCATTTGTTTTCAAATCCGACCTCCATATATTTCCCAAGGATTTTTTTCCTCCCCACATTTCGCTCTCTCTTCCCCTTCTTAATTTTATCCCATAAGTTTGTTGTTTTGGTGAAGATATTTATTGATTTATGTATTGATTATTTAATACATTTATTTAGTTAACATATAATTTTAGTTTCCTCCCGAGACCTCCATAAAGCTTATATAAGTTCCCCCAATACCCTCTTTCGAGATGTAGAAAAAAAAACTCCTAAAGTGTACGCTTGCTTTAGCTCGCCAGCAGAAGAAAAATAAGAAGAATCAAGTTATGATGATCATTGCAGGAGTTGGACAAATGCAAGGTGCAGGAATCGTTCGTTTCGTATATTATAAGTGTGCCCAATATTCGTGGACTGGATGTTGTATCAGCACTATTGACAATTCACCACAACTTGGTTAGAAATGTTAGCCATTAACTACTTGTAACTCAAAATCGGCTAGGACGAACGGTCTGCAAATTTCCACTATTATATCCTGTTTGACTCTTCCCAAATGGTAAAATTGTCAACACTATTGCTCTTTTCACTTTGAGTTATAAGAGGTTAATGTTCAAGGTTTATGGCTATTGTGAATTCATAACATGAATATGGAGATCGAAAAGGAAAGAGTAGATTCGGGAATACTAGCATTGTGAGATTTCCAATATCTTTATATTATAATAATGATCATAATAATCTTATTAATGATAATAATAATACAAAATATTGATAATGATAATAATGATAATGCATTATTTTTTTATTATTATAATTATTAGTGTTATTGTTATTATTATTATTATTATTATTTATTATTATTATTATTATTATTATTATTATTATTATTATTAGTTTTGTGTTATTATTATTATTATTATTACCTGTATTATTATTATTATTATTATTATTATTATTATTATTATTGTTCACATATAGATCCAATGGTCAAGCTCTCTATACAGGGATTGGACAGGGACAAGTTACAGGAGGTAACATATAAAAGAATGTTAGTAGTGAACAAGGGTATGGTCCAGTCCACTTACTCTCTCCTCTCACCTATTGTATCCAACCCCTCCCTCCCTTGTACAACCCACCCACTCCCCCAGCTACCCCGCCCACCCCACAGACCACCCACGAGCTGACAGTGAGGGCGTAGGTGGAGACAGGCACCACCCGTCAACCAGGCACCACATCACTATCACCACCACCACAATACTGACATCACCCACCAACACCTTCACTGGTCTCACCTGTTATGTTTGTTTGTTTACATTGTTTTCATTGTTTACCTAGAATTATAATACTCTACATATCATAATACTATGCGTGTCCTCCCCTACTCTGTGTACTTGATTACGCTGTTTAATTGTTTACATTATTTACCTATAATCAACGTACCCAGATTGACTTCACCTGTTCTGTGAATTTGTTTACATTGTTTACATAGCTTACCTATCATCAAAATACCCAGATTGTCTTCACCTGTTCTGTTTGATTATTTACTTTGTTTTATTTAAGACTCACGTGTTCCGCTTGTCTACTGGTTTACCTGGCAACACAATACCTGCCTCAGTCTTGTCTAATTACCTGAAAGTTCGCTGGATAGTTATAATGGTTCTTCTCTTGGGGTACTTGTATTAGTAATTATCTTAGTAGTTCTCTTGATGATAGATTTGGTATTTATCTGACAGCAACCCATCATGTCCTCGCCTGTGTTGTTTACCTGTTTACCTGGACTCACAGCACTGGGCTTTCTCTTGTTTAATTATTATCTGATGGTTTTCTTGATAGTTATCTTGGTTATCCTCTTGATAGTTCTCTTGGTGGTTACCTTGATAGTTCTATTGATGATTCTCTTGATAGCTCTCTTGATAGTTCTCTTGGTGGTTCTCTTGATAGTTTTCAAGAATCTACACTATCATTAATACCACCACAATGCTCATCATCACCGCCACCACCATTGTCAACATCATCAGTACTACTATTATCATCATCATCTACACCATCAATATTACCACCACAATTATCAGCCACCACCACCATCTTCAACATCACCATCGTCACCATCTCTATCATTACCCACATCATCATCACCACCATCACCCTCTGCAACATCATCATCAACACCACCACCATCACCATGTACATCATCATCAACACCACCACCATCACCATGTACATCATCATCAACACCACCACCATCACCATGTACATCATCATCAACACCACCACCATCACCATGTACATCATCATCAACACCACCACCATCACCATGTACATCATCATCAACACCACCACCATCACCATGTACATCATCATCAACACCACCACCATCACCATCTTCATCGTCAGCATCTTCACCACCATCGTCACCACCACCACCATGTACATCATCTTAACCATCAACACCATGTACATCATCTTAACCATCAACACCACCACCATCATCACCACCACCATCACCACCACCACTTCCACCATCACCACCACCACGATCATCACCACCACCACCACCACCATCCTCATCTTAGCCATCCTAGACACTATATATACCGGGACCTAACCCTTCTACACATTCCCCGGTCCCTGGCGGTGTTACGGGGGTGTAGGACATAATCGTATGTTGAGTGGGGCTTGTAACTCCGAGGGGTGGGGGGGGGGAGGGAGGCGGGCAACAGGAGGCATTTACATAGTGAGAGAGAGAGAGAGAGAGAGAGAGAGAGAGAGAGAGAGAGAGAGAGAGAGAGAGAGACTTAAACAGGTAGAGAACAAAACACGCAGTCGCACATACACACCAAGAGAGAGAGGCTGAGAGTGAGTGTGTATACTGTATGTATGTAAGTGTGTGAGAGAGAGAGAGAGAGAGAGAGAGAGAGAGAGAGAGAGAGAGAGAGAGTCGTTACCATTAATATTTAAACGGCATTGAAATTCTCAAGAAAAGTTTTAAGTGTTCTGGTCTAAATGAAACACTGAACCAACCATGTGCAACCTACTTTGTAACATTCAAAGACGAAATAGATAAATAAACAAATAAGAATAAGTCAGTTTTAGATACTGGTATTAAAGTTATCTGTATTAGTAGAACTGGAGGTATATATTATGACAATAGTTAACCATTGCATGATACTGTAACTCGATAGCCCATATTAAAAAGGCAAATGAAATAAACACACTTTTACTGAAATAAACACACTTTTACTGAAATAAACACACTTTTACTGAAATAAACACACTTTTACTGAAATAAACACACTATTACTGAAATAAACACACTTTTACTGAAATAAACACACTTTTACTGAAATAAACACACTATTACTGAAATAAACACACTTTTACTGAAATAAACACACTTTTACTGAAATAAACACACTTTTACTGAAATAAACACACTTTTACTGAAATAAACACACTTTTACTGAAATAAACACACTTTTACTGAAATAAACACACTTTTACTGAAATTAAGCCAGACTGCTACCCTCTTCCCTCCAACAGAACTAAACTCAACCCAAAGCAAACACCAACTTGATACCAGTCATATTATTCCGCCCCACAAAAAACGCGCCTCTCCTTCCCCCCTTGAGTGTAGCGGATTCGTCAGCGTTCGTGTAGGCGTGACGGAGAGACGGATTCGCATAAAAGAGCGCCACCCATTTTCACAGTTTATTATCTTTGTGTTTTTGTTTCCTGAGTTTATTGGATCGTGGATATTGCTCGTGCTGCGGTGCAATGCAACTGTGGAAATAGGTTGTTGGGATAATCAGGTGGATTAAGGGAGCCCACCTCGCTTTTTTTCTCTTTCTCTCCCTCTCTCTTTGGCTTGTATTCATTCGGCCCCATTCAGCCTACTGTTTTAAGACGTTTACCCCCATCCAGATGTTAATATTTTCCTGGCGAGCGGTAGCGAGCCAGTATATATATATTTTTTGTTTTGACAGCAAGCTAAATTTGTACATTTTTCGATAGAAAAATGTCTCCGGCGAAGCCATATTTCTCCATACAATGCTGGCTCGCCATAGCTCGCCAGGAAGAAATCGACACCTGGATGGGGATAAACGTCTTAAAACAGTTGGCTGAATGGGGCCGAATGGATACCAGCCAGGGAAAGAGAGAAAAGGAGAGAAAGATAAAAAAAAAAGCCGGTGACCCCCTCTTAAACAACATTAAGGGGGTAGGGTTTATTATTGTATTTATATATCTGTTTTATCTATTTTTTAATGTCCTCGCTAGACCTCCATCAAGCTTGTAAATATACCCCCGAGACTCCCTTCAAGATAAGTTTGTACGTTTTTCGGTAGAAATTTTTTCCAGCCAAAGGCCGGTTCCTCCTAAAATTTCAGACTCGCTATCGCTCGCCAGGAAATAATAGACACCTAAATGGCACTAAAGATCCTAATATTGACAAATACATAGAGTGAAAGGTCTTAAAATCACCAAACTAGTGGAACAAACGTCTTAATATATGAAAACTAATGGGGCTAAGCATGAGGAAGAAAGGGGGTGGGGGAGGGAGGGTGGGGGGGAGGCAGAAGGGTCTGTGGGTTGTAACGTACACATACAAGTTTAAAGACTACCTCGTCCACAGAGAGTGTGGTTACAGTCTCACGTCCTAAATGTACCCAACATGACATTATTCTCACCTTTTAGACCTTTCATGGTAAAACTATCAGAACTGGGACGCATAAAATATTTCCGCTGTCCGGATAATGCCCTAATTTCGGCTTAATATTCTAATTAAGGCGGATTTTGGTTCAAGTTTTTCATAATTATTTTTGCGGGCAGGTGGGACAGATCCGATAATAATAAGGTTATAAGTCAGGTTTTACCCATCTACCGCGGACGTAATTATGTTCGTCTGCTTAACCTTCAAGAATATATATATACTGTATACAGGGTGTTTCATAAATATATATATACTGTATACAGGGTGTTTCATAAATACCTTTCATAAATTTCAGAATGAATAGACCTAGCAATAATAAATATACTTTACTATATGACGGTTTTTGGAAATTTCTCATATTTACCGGGATATTACACATTTTATTTTAAATAGGAAAGTCTAGGGGATGAACACAATCAGTAGATTACCATCACCTCAATTACTTTATTTTGTCATAAATGTTTGAACATCAATGTATTTTACAGTATTTACAATAGTTGCTCGAAGTTTCTCCCACCCTCGTTGATACAGGCTTGGGCTCGGCGCATAAGAGACTGTCGCACTCTTTCAAATATCCCTGGTGTGTTTCTTACTTCTCTGCATGCCTCTTGAACTCGTTGCCACAGTTGCTGACGGGTGTTGATTTGTGTAGCATACACCCTGCTCTTCAAGTGTCCGCAAAGATAAAAGTCAAGTGTAGTTAGGTCCGGTGATCTAGGTGGCCAGGCGATGGGACCACCATGGCCTATCCACTTATCAGGGTACATAACATTAAGGAAATCCCTCGTACCTCATGCAAAG
>CM064513.1:34059452-34119452 GCA_032716605.1 Paralithodes platypus
AAGCCTAAACAATCTATGATACTGCGGATTATACGAGATGAACTGTACATATTTTTTTACAAACCAATGTTTGTGTGTGTTATGTGTATTATGTGCATGTGTGTGCGTGTGTGTTGTATATGCATGCGTGTGTTGTGTAAATATGTGTATGTGTGAAGGGTTTCTAACGCGTGTGTGTGTTTTTGTTTGTTTTTTGTTTTTTTCTATGTGATTGAGGGATGTGCAAAAGGCAGCCTAACTACTGCCTATAGCGATTGCCTCCCCCATAGTTAGAAAGAGTGACAGGGCCAAAATCAAGGGAAAAACGATTCGAGCCAAAATGCCGTGGACACTACGGAGTTTGAAGCAATTTAAGTCATAGGAAGAGGGAAAGACATGATTCATGGGAGAGAGTTCCAGAGGCTCAGCTGTTGAGTAGAAGAAAGTTTGGAGGAGTAACGTTTTCACTCTTTGGGTTGGAGAGAGTTGCAACAGAGTAGGGGTGGGATTTGAGTTTGCAAGACGGGTACCACGGGCCCTACGTAAAGGTAGGTGGTAATGCACTTTGATAGCTCTGAGGAACACTGATTATGCGTAATAGTAGCGATAGAATAGCGAGAGAGATGCAACATTGCTTGGCGGAAAGAGAGAGATTGCAGAGAGTTTGGTGAGTGGACGGGAGCTTACTGATACGAAAGGCCTTCCTTTCAACTAGTTTGGTCTAGGAGAGCGGTGTGAGAGGAAACCGTCCCACACAGCATGTGAACAATACTCAATACAAGGACGCACTATGCCCCTGTACAGAGCAAGAAGCTGTGCAGGGGAAAAGAAACCCCCTAAGGCGGTTGAGCACACCCAGCTGCATGGGAGTCTGCCTTAGCAAGACTGGTAATATGGTCCCTTTTCCAAATGAGAGCATAAGAAAAAGCGACACCAAGAATAGTTGAGAGAAGATGACGGGTTGATTTTTGTAATTGTTGAAGAATAAGGGATAGTCCGCTGGGAGATCCCTGCCGGGTCAGATAGATGGAGAAATTGGGTTTTGGAAGCATTAAAGTTAACAGGTTTTTCTCTGCCCCAATTGGAAATAGTATTTAGATCAGAATTTAAGACGTTTCTATGGCTTCATTACGTTTGTCGTTTAAGGGATTTCTGGCTGGGGCGTTCATGAAAAACTAATGGAGTAGTGTAAGGTTGAGTTCCGTCTGCGTATGAAATGGATGGGAATTAAGGTACAGTTAAGGAGATAATTTATTAAAAATTAGAAAGAGAATAGGAGATAGGACAGAGCCCCTGAGGAAACACCGGAGGTTTAATTAGGGTGAGGAAGTGAACAATGGCCGTCCACAACCGCGGCTATGGAACGGCCGGAAAGGAAATTAGAGACAAAGGCACAGATGGAGGGATAGAAACCGAAGGAGGGTAGTTTAGAAATTAAAGATTTATGCCAGACTCTATCGAAGGCTTTCGATATGTCTAGTGCAATAGAAAAAGTCTCACCGAAGTCCCGAAGTTACTTGTGTGTGTCTGTGTGTATGTGTGATTTCATTTTCGGCTTCAGCTTACACATTAGGCACAGCACATGTATTACGTGTGTTATCACTCGAGAAGCTTTCATATTCCTTCCAGCAGTTACTGTATAGTTATATCATCATTAGTGTGTGTGTGTGTGTGTGTGTGTGTGTGGTACTTGAGAGAGAGAGAGCGAGAGAGATTTACATATATTTACATATATTTACATAGATACACTGACCACACAGACCTTACGATCCCAGCGAGGTGGTCAGGACTTAATTCTAGTAGAGATAGCTAACCCGAGAATAAAGGACAGTGGAAGGAAAGGATAGCAAAGAAGAAGGCGAGAGAGAGAGAGAGAGAGAGAGAGATTAATAGTTATTTTGTGTAGTTATACGTCAATGAGGGCGTTGATCGCTTATTATCGATCAATGAGGGGCGTTGAGCATTATTATATACTTCAATGAGGGCGTTTGATCTAATTATTATACGTCAATGAGGGCTTTGATCTAGTTATCCGTCAATGAGGGCGTTGATTTATTATACGTCAATGAGGGCGTTGATCTTGTATTATACGGCAATGAGGGCGTTGATCTATTATAACGTCAAATGAGGGGGCGTTGATCTATTATTATACATCAATGAGGGCGTTGAGTTTCTATTATAGCGTCAATGAGGGCGTTGATCTATTATACGTCAATGAGGGCGTTGATCTATTATACGTCAATGAGGACGTTGATCTATTATACGTCAATGAGGGCGTTGATCTATTATTATACGTCAATGAGGGCGTTGATCTATTATTATACGTCAAATGATGTGTTTGATCTATTATACGTCAATGAGGGCGTTGATCTATTATACGTCAATGAGGGCGTTGATCTATTATACGTCAATGAGGGCGTTGATCTATTATTATACGTCAATGAGGGCGTTGATCTATTATACGTCAATGAGGGCGTTGATCTATTATACGTCAATGAGGGCGTTGATTTATTATACGTCAATGAGGGCGTTGATCCATTATACGTCAATGAGGGCGTTGATCTATTATACGTCAATGAGGGCGTTGATCTATTATACGTCAATGAGGGCGTTGATCTATTATACGTCAATGAGGGCGTTGATCTATTATACGTCAATGAGGGCGTTGATCTATTATTATACGTCAATGAGGGCGTTGATCTATTATACGTCAATGAGGGCGTTGATCTATTTTACGTCAATGAGGACGTTGATCTATTATTTATTTCATAGACGCATTTTAAGAATTAACCTTTTCCATACACGAGGACGCTTCTTTATCTCTAATACGGATGATATGAAACGATTATCCTCAGTTCTGGAAGGGCTTCTAGGGATAAAAGGGGTAACGTCTTAATCAAATAACCCTCTTGACTTCCAATAAAACCTTCCTAATCTGAATGAAATCGCCTAAGGATAGCCAAAATATAATGGAAGGTTTAATAGACTGCCCACCCGTCTCCTGATTATGAGCCCGAGAGACCAATAGAGCAGAATATAAATCAAAGGTATATCAATGGTAAGAATATATGGTGTGTACAATCATTGGGTATATTGTTGGTGAATATACCTTTCTATCTATGCATTAGATAGCTATATTTCCATCAATATACCTTTAAGTGGGTGCATTATTACGGTTGTATTTATATGATATTATATATATATATATATATATATATATATATATACAGTATATGTGGGTGGTCCATTATGCGCGTGTATATAATGAGTGAGAGCAGTGGAAATGAATTACCTAAGAAGTGCGTGCGGAGTTACATGGAGGGATAGACAGACTAATGAGGAAGTAAGCAGGAGGTGTGGTGTGGAGGTAGATGTGCTGGAAAGTGTGAAAAGGAACAACTTGAGATGGTTCGGCCATATGGAACGTATGGAAAGCGAGAGAATGACTAAGAGGGTGTACGAGAGCGAGGTGGAGGGACAGAGAGGGAGAGGTACTGACCGGGGACAGAGGTGCATGGGGGCGGTTCGTTCGTGGCCACCCCTTTGGGCATCACGGCGTCAGGCAATAGATAGATAGATATATATATATACCTGTATATATATATATATATATATATATATATATATATATATATATATATATAATTATATATACCGGTATATATATATATATGTATATATATATATATATATATATATATATATATATATATATATTATACAGGTATATATACTGTATATATATATAGATATATATATATGATCATTATTATTATATGTATTTTTACTTTTTTGCTGTCATGAAGGTATATACGGTATACAGTTTGTAAATATTGAAAGTGTAATTATCGGATTCACCTTTTAACCTGGCTTAAAGTGTAGCTGAACAAATGTAAATTGATGTCCTCCCTGCCTGCCGTCAGCAAGTTGGTCAAATCTCCCCCTCCCTCCGCCTCAACTTCTTGGTGTTTTGGAACAGGGTTTCAGGAGTGTCATTTGTCACCCAGCCCCGAGCTCTTTACAGTAAAGGGAGAGCACAACCTCACCTCATGACGCCATTTTAGGTCTTATAATGCCTACGCACGCTCCCAAGCTTGATCACTGCAGCACATATTTATCTCTAGTATGTCTGTTTATTTGGTTTAACGTAGACTAATTACTACTAATACAGTAGGCAAAGCACCACTGTGGTCTTTCATGATTATCCCCCCCCCCCAAAAAAAAAAAAAAAAAAAAAAATACACATGACAAAATAAAACAATAAAATAAAAAATAAATAAATAAATAAATATAAAACAAATCAAATAAATAAATAAATATATATATCTAAAAATAAATACAAATCATGCTCTGAACACATTTTTTTGTTGGGTTGTCGTAGTTTTGGTTGATATTGGTTCGTTTGGTTGTTGTCGTTCATTTTGGCCAGCAGCCATTGTTTGGTTGCCATCACTTTGGTTCAATGCAGTAAGTTCCCTTTATTATTATGGATACCAATTGTCGCTTTAAGGGGGGAGCTGGGGGCCGGTTTTCTGGACCACTTTCTTTCTCCCTCGTGTTTAGCCCCAATAGTTTTCAGATGCTAAGATGTTTGCCCCATCAGTTAGTCGATTTTAAGACCTTTCGCCCCATTTCTCCGTCAATATTTAGACCTTTCCTGCTATTTAGGTGTCGATTTTTTCCCTGGCGAACGATAGTGAGCCTGTAATGTTGGAAGAATTGGCCTTCGGCCGGGACATATTTCTACCGAAAAATGTACAAATTAATCTAGAAGGGGGATCTAATAGATGTTTTTTTTTTTTCTATTTGATGGAGGTCTAGGGAGGAAACTAGAAAAATAATGAATACATGCAAACATCGCCCAAAAAGTGAACCATGCCCCCTTAACCCTTTCATCTAAGCTTTGTAACATATAATATATTTTATTCTAATCCATCCCCAGACCATTTTATCCAACATTTATCCAACATAAGAAGGAAGGACTCCTCAATGGCAGAGATTTAAACATTATTCCATTAAGGGAGCCCACCTCGCTTGTTTTATCTTTCTCTCCCTCTCTCTTTGGCTTGTATCCATTTGGCCCCATTCGGCCTACTGTTTTAAGACGTTTACCCCCATTCAGGTGTCAATATTTTCCTGGCGAGCGGTAGTGAGCTAGCATATATATTTTTTTGTTTTGACAGCAAGCTAAATTTTTACATTTTTCGATAGAAAAATTTCTCTGGCGAAGCCGGATTTCTCCATATAATGCTGGCTCGCTATCGCTCGCCAGAAATAAATCGACACCTGGATGGGGATAAACGTCTTAAAACAGTCGGCTGAATGGGGCCGAATGGATACAAGCCAGGGAAAGAGAGAAAAGGAGAGACAGATAAAAAAAAGCCGGTGACCCCCCTTAACCCAAGACTGCAAAAAGTAAATCCCAAGTTTGATAAAATAGTTGTTTATGTTCTCCAGGCAAAGAGGTCACCGTCATGAACAGGTGGATTGGTCTGATTAGGCTGATGGGATGGTTAAGTTGGCTTTAATTAGGATTGGCAAGGTTATGATTTGGTAATATCAGTACAAGTAAGATTAGAATAGGATGGCGTTGGGATAGATTAGGATAGATTTGGATAGATTAGAATAGGATGGGGTTTGGATAGATTAGGATAGATTAGGATAGATTAGAATAGGATGGGGTTTGGATAGATTAGGATAGATTTGGATAGATTAGAATAGGATGGGGTTTGGATAGATTAGGATAGATTTGGATAGATGAGAATAGGATGAGTTTGGATAGATTAGGATAGGGTAGCTTAGTTTATGTTCAACTAGGACAAAATGGCAAAGATTTGGTGCGCACGAAATTAGTTAAGGATAGGTAAGCTTCAGGTAGACTTTGTTATGTTAGTGTTAGGATAGGCTAGGTACGAAGTCAATAAATTTCGTCTGATTATGATGTCGGGGAACTATAACTGGAGAAATAGAGGGCAGTATACTGTATAAGTGAATATAAAGATTAATGAATAGATAAATAATATTGATTACATATATATATATATATATATATGCACACTCACACTTCCAGTACCAGTTACAAAGTTAATCAGATATGTAATGTATATTCACCCTCAACAAGTATTAATAATTGTTTAGGTCTCGCCAACGATTTTATATGAGAGAGAGAGAGAGAGAGAGAGAGAGAGAGAGAGAGAGAGAGAGAGAGAGAGAGAAGAGAGAGAGAGAGAGAGAGAGAGAGAGAGAGAGAGAGAGAGAGAGAGAGAGAGAGAGAGAGAGAGAGAGAGAGAGAGAGAGAGAGAGAGAGAGAGAGAGAGAGAGAGAGAGAGAGAGAGAGAGAGAGAGAGAGAGAGAGAGAGAGAGAACAGTAGTGAGCTATACAACACTATACAGTAGTCAGTTTATTTGTCCACCTTAGCTCCCTGACACAGACATGGTTTATTAGACACTCCATGACTTTATCGCGGCCTGTGTGTATGTGTGTGTCTACAGCAGTGAGCTATACAACACCATAGTCACAATATTTGACCACCTTAGCTCCCTGACACAGACATGGTTTATTAGACACTGCTATGACTCTAACGCGGCCTATGTGTATGTGTGTGTCTACAGCAGTGAGCTATACAACACCATAGTCACAATATTTGACCACCTTAGCTCCCTGACACAGACATGGTTTATTAGACACTGCATGACTCTATCGCGGCCTATGTGTATGTGTGTGTCTACAGCAGTGAGCTATACAACACCATAGTCACAATATTTGACCACCTTAGCTCCCTGACACAGACATGGTTTATTAGACACTGCATGACTCTATCGCGGCCTATGTGTATGTGTGTGTCTACAGCAGTGAGCTATACAACACCATAGTCACAATATTTGACCACCTTAGCTCCCTGACACAGACATGGTTTATTAGACACTGCATGACTCTATCGCGGCCTATGTGTATGTGTGTGTCTACAGCAGTGAGCTATACAACACCATAGTCACAATATTTGACCACCTTAGCTCCCTGACACAGACATGGTTTATTAGATACTCCATGACTTTATCGCGGCCTGTGTGTATGTGTGTGTCTACAGCAGTGAGCTATACAACACCATAGTCACAATATTTGACCACCTTAGCTCCCTGACACAGACATGGTTTATTGGACACTGCATGACTCTATCGCGGCCTGTCTGTATGTGTGTGTCTACAGCAGTGAGCTATACAACACCATAGTCACAATATTTGACCACCTTAGCTCCCTGACACAGACATGGTTTATTGGACACTGCATGACTCTATCGTGGCCTGTGTGTATGTGTGTGTCTACAGCAGTGAGCTATACAACACCATAGTCACAATATTTGACCACCTTAGCTCTCTGACACAGACATAACTCTATCGCATCATGACATGGTTTATTAGACACTGCATGACTCTATCGCGGCCTCTGTGTATGTCTGTGTGTGCGCGTGTGTGTGTGTGTGCGCGTGTGTGTGTGTGTACTGTAGTGAGCCATACAACACCACAGTCACATTCAATGTAATTTATCTATATCAATTTGACCTCTTTGTCCTATTCAAGCACTCGTCCATTTCAACTATATTTTGATATGCTTTTTATAGTGCAAAGCTTGAAATAGTTACAAGGAATAGTTATTATCTCAAAGACTGAGGTCCACTCCAGGGAGATACCCTTAGGTGGAAAGACAGAGATTGTGCAGTGCACTTAACTCATTGCAGAGTATGCAAATACTATGTAATCTCTCTCTCTCTCTCTCTCTCTCTCTCTCTCTATATATATATATATATATATATATATATATATATATATATATATATATATATATATATATATATATATATAGAGAGAGAGAGAGAGAGAGAGAGAGAGAGAGAATGACAAAGAGAGATAAAAATGCCGAAGAAAAATATAAACTATATACAAAGCCAAACCATTACCAATGAACAAAGAGGTTTTACAAACCAGCCAGGCCGATGCACGAGAGAAACAAAGCTAACAATGCCTCTTCTCTCGGATCCCACACACACAGAAAGAAAAAGAAAAAAGAAAGAAAGAAAGAAAGAAAGAAAGAAAGAAAGAAAGAAAAAGGAAGACCAAAAAGCCCCCCCCCCCCCCCCCCCCCAGCACACACCATTTGGGGAGTGAGCTGCATGGCCTTGTTCAGAATCAGCTTGTTAATCTCTCTCTCTCTCTCTCTCTCTCTCTCTCTCTCTCTCTCCTTGCACTTTCTTTAGGGTTCTGCAATCTCTACTAGAATTAAGTTCTGACCACCTCGTTTGGATCGTAAACTGTGTATGTCAGTGTATCTCTCTACGAAATCTCTCTCTCTCTCTCTCACTACAAAATATACAGCACTATTTGGCACCGAGAAATATTTTGTTTACCTTTGTCGAATGCCAATATTTATGGATGTAACAGATTATTGTAGCTCTTGTTGTTGTCATTGTCTTGTTGTTATCATTGTCTTGTTGTTGTCATTGTCTTGTTATTATCATTGTCTTGTTGTTGTCATTGTCTTGTTGTTGTCATTGTCTTGTTATTATCATTGTCTTGTTGTTGTCATTGTCTTGTTGTTGTCATTGTCTTGTTATTATCATTGTCTTGTTGTCATTGTCTTGTTATTATCATTGTCTTGTTGTTGTCATTGTCTTGTTGTTGTCATTGTCTTGTTATTATCATTGTCTTGTTGTTGTCATTGTCTTGTTGTTATCATTGTCTTGTTGTTGTCATTGTCTTGTTGTTGTCATTGTCTTGTTGTTGTCATTGTCTTGTTGTTGTCATTGTCTTGTTCTTTATAGTTTTGTTGTTGTTGGTGTTGCTGTAACGTCATTCTTTGGAGGGAAAACCGCTTTGAATCGTCGTCGTCTTACTGTATACCGGTAGTTGATTTGGCCTACAGAACGCTCCTAAGTAATATTACGTGGATTGTAATAACTGTCTGCTCATCACATATTTGTTTTTTAGAATTGTATATATTTGTTTTCTTATTTTAGAAATTATCGTTGAAATGTGTATATATTTGTTGCCCGATTTGTTTATAAATTAAGTTAACAATGAGCAAGCAAAGCACCAAGTTATTGAACTGCATGGTATCCTGTCCATACAATGTCCTTTATTATATTAGGCCTATTGAATATATACAGTAGATACATACGTATTTTTTCACGATCCGAGCAACATTATAAATATGAAAATGTTTTTTCCGTCAAACACACAACACTTGTACCAAAATGCGTAAGAAGAGGATTACGAATACCCATACGAACACATATTACCTACACACACACACACACACACACACACACATACACACATATTACACCTCTCTCTCTCTCTCTCTCTCGCTCTCTCTCTCTCTCTCTCTCTGTCCATAAGGTGTATAAGAACAAAGGGAAGGGTGTGTTCGGTGCACGATGGACAGGTCGAAGGAGAGAGAGAGAGAGAGAGAGAGAGAGAGAGAATATGTAGGTATATTCGTTAAGCAGTAACTTCACCCTTTTTCAGTGATTTCGCTTCGTTTTGTTTTCTCTAATTTTCTCTATGGATCTTCAAAACACCCGTTTGGAGGCACTGTTATGATTACACAGACGACCTATTTTGATGAACTGCTTTAGCCACACCGAGCAAGCTACTTGGGTTCACTAGTTAAGGGGGGTCACCTGCTTTTTTTCTCTCATTTTCTCTCTTTCTCTGCATTGTATGGAGAAATCCGGCTTTGCCGGAGACATGTTTCTATCGAAAATTGTACAAATTTAGCTTGCTGACAAGAACATTATACAAAATGTACACCTGGATGGGGATAAACGTCTTAAAACAGTAGGCTGAATGGGGCCGAATGAATACAACCCAGAGAGAGAGAGACAAACACCAAACTAGGTGGGCCCCCTTAATGTTCACCCTCTTATTGTTATCATTGAGAGGTGTCAAGTATTCCTGACCACGACTGTACTTACGGTATATATTTATATTACTGTAATATATTCCTCTCTCTCTTTCTCTCTCTATCGCTTTCTCTCTTTTTCTCTCTCTCTCTCTGTCGCTCATTCTCACTCTCTCTCTATCTATCTATCTATCTCTCTCTCTCTTTCTCTCTCACTCACTCTCTCTCTCTCATTGACACACTGATTTGGTTAGCACTGGTGTATTTGGCAATGCTGGATGTAATGTTACTTTTACTTCCATTAACCCTCTGAAGATTATGCAGTATATTGATAGTTCATTCTGGCTAACATTAGACGATTGTATACAGCTTAGGAAGGATCTGTGGCATTTACGAGGGTAAAGAATAATCTCAATCAACCCTCCGACTTCCATATAGGCCTACCTCTCCTAATCTCAATAAAATCGTCTACTAATGGCTAAACAACAGAAACGAGATGTTCATTGGGATCGAGGTTAACCCTTTGATTGCTGAGGTTCCTCCCTTATCTGTATACAATCATCTAGTATCAGCAAGAATACGTAAACAAAATAATAATAATAATAAAATAATAAATACAAAAACACACACTTCATGATACTGAGAGAGAGTTAAGGGGAGATTTCCACTTGAGGGATTTTTTTCTTGACTCCTTCTTTCTCCCTCCTGTTTAGCCCCATTGCTTTTCTAATTTTAAGACGTTCGCCCCATTATTTTGACGATTTTAAGAACTTTCGACCCATTTCTGTCAATTTTAAGACCTTTCGTGCCATTTAGGTGTCGATTTTATCCTGGCGAGCGATAGCGAGCCTGTAATATAGGAGGAACCGGCTTTCAGCCGGGACATTTTTCTACCGAAAAATGTACACATTTATCTTGAAAGGGGGTCAAGGGGGAGTAATTTTAAGCTTGATGGAAGTCTAGGGAATCAACTAAAAACCTCCTCTTAATACAGTTTTAGCCCCTTTGTCTTCCAGAGGGTATTCCGACGTTTAGAAAATCGTCTACTCTTAGCCGAAATAAATTGAAGAAACGAGTCCAAGCATACTGGCATAATTACCAAGAACCATATACTACGTGGAACTATAATTGGCTCTTACAAGTTACAGGCTGCCAGTTATTCCTAAGTTATAACCGTCTAGGTCCGTATTTATTGGGGGACTATAGTGCGATACTTATCCGGGTTCGTGTGTGTATTATGTATGGTAGGGTTAAGGGGGGTTGACCTGTTTTTTGTTCTGTCCTTTTCTATCTTTCTCTGGCTTGTATCCATTTGGCCTCATTCAGCCTACTGTTTTAAGACGTTTATCCCCATCCAGGTGTCATTTTTTTACTGGTGAGCGGTAGCGAGCCAGCAAATTTTTTATTTTTGTTTGACAGCAGGCTAAATTTGTAAATTTTTCGATAGATAAATTTCTCCGGCGAAGCCGGATTTCTCCATATAATGCTGGCTCGCTATCGCTCGCCAGGAAGAAATCGACACCTAGATGGGGATAAACGTCTTAAAATAGTAGGCTGAATGGGGCCAAATGGATACAAGCCAGAGAAAGAGAGAAAAGGACAGAAATAACAAAAAGCAGGTCACGCCCCAGGGGAATGGCCGTATTTATTTGCTAATTTATTTATGTTTTTATACTGCTTTTTAGTTTCCTCCTTGGACCTCCATCAAACTTTAAAAAAACATCCATTAGATCCCCCTTCTAAATTAGTTTGTACATTTTCTGTAGAAAAATGTCCTGGCCAAAGGCCGGTTCTTTCAAAATTACAGGCTCACTATCGTTTGCCAGGAAAAAACCCCGAAACCTAAATAGCACAAAAGGTCTTAATATTAACAAAGATATGGGGCGAAAGGTTTTAAAATCGACACACTAATGGGACAAACATCTTAAAATCTGAAAACTAATGGGGTTAAACATGAGGGAGAAGGGGATGTAGAAAAACGACCCATCTCCCCTTAAAGGACTACCGTATATTATTCTCTTGACCCTAGCGGATCTATGGGGAGAGTCGCCAGTATAGCTCGTGTAATTATCATGATTGTCAGTGTAATACAGGTACCGAGGTAACTTAATAGATGGAGAGCATTATTGATATACATTTGAATTTACTGAATATAATATCATTTAGTAATACAATCATCTAGTAATAGCAAGAATACGTAAGAAAAGACAAAACAAAAACACCTATATAACTGCCATGATACTGAGAGGGTTAATATAGACAGTATTAGCCCTTTTGTCTTCCAGAGGGTATTCTGTCGTTAAGAAAATTATCTAATCTTAGCCAAAGCAAAATGAAGAAAAGAGGCAATGTACAGTATGGCCTATACTGACCTAATGACTCTAAGGGCAACCTGTGGACCAAAAATCCTAATTTGTGGATCTATAATTGACCACTTGCGAGTTTCAGGCTATAAGGAAGTTGGAGCTGTAGACATCGATATTTAGCAGAATTACCAGATAAAATACGGTTGTAGTGCATATTATAAACCCAGTATATTAAATTAATCCTACTTTCTATTCATCAGAAACATACATCATTCATGCATTTCTGTCTTATATCCATGTTTACGGCTTCAACTTCCTTATAGCCTGAAACTCGCAAGTGGTTAATTGGCTCTCAAGTTACAGGCTGCCAGTTATTCCTAAGTTATAACATTCTAGGTCCTTATTGGGGGACTGGTAAGACAGATATCGGGGTACTGGGTATATAGTGGGTGTACGTACAGTCGCTCATTGTAGCTCGTGAGCGTGGAGAGAATTTCAGTATAATACAAGTACTGAGGTACATTGGTTAATGAAGTTCATTGTACATATATATTGATATTTACTACAAATATTATTGCATATATATATATATATATATATAATTATATATATATATATATATATATATATATATATATATATATATATATATATATATATATATATGAGACAAACTTAAAAGAGTTTTGGGCGACTCGAAGAACAGATTTGGCCTGATTCCAGGCAGACACATAGAAAGTACGGGATTCTTGAGTTTGAAAGCGACGGTACCGTTTGAATGCTTACCATTAGACGATTTGTCTGTAGCTTATAATCTACCTCTAGGACTCAGAGGGGTAAATGCGATCTCAATCAACCCTCTGAATAACACAGGTCCTTCTTTAACTGCATAAAATAGTCTAATTATAGCCAGAATCTAAGATAAAAAAGCGTCATCGTGCTGAAGGGGTTAAAATGTGTACGTATGTATGAGGGTGAGTCAACCTGAACTCCCTGACTGAGCCTCACCTCCATCTATCAATCTAATCCCCCACATATCCCAATAGATGATGGTGAGCTAATCCCCCACATATCCCAATAGATGATGGTGAGCTAATCCCCCACATATCCAATAGATGATGGTGAGCTAATCCCCCACATATCCCAATAGATGATGGTGAGCTAATCCCCCACATATCCCAATAGATGATGGTGAGCTAATCCCCCACATATCCCAATAGATGATGGTGAGCTAATCCCCCACATATCCCAATAGATGATGGTGAGCTTGAGGGGGGGGGTTGGGGGGGGGGGTTGGGGGGGGTTATGTCGTTTTCCAATCGTCCTCATACATACACACATACATACATACATACATAAGTGCAGTGGAATTCCAAGCTGTGAGAGTGACAGACATAAGAAGATCCCAATACCTATTAACCCTTTCAGTACCGGTGGCATACATCTTATTATATTCTGTCAACTATTAGACGATTGTATATAGCTTAGGAATGACGTCTACCAGTTAAACGGCTACAGACTATCTCAATTAGTCCCTTTAGCTACCATAAATCCTTCCTAAGCTTCATAAACGTGGCTATAATCAGTTAACATTATATAAACTAGACGTTACCGATACTGGAAAGCTTAACACGAAAATACGATGGGATGGCTTCTGTTGGTAATAAAAGTTTCACATTGTTTGAAGATATATTTGGAGTCTATAAATCTTAAATTGTACAGTACAAAAATGCAACCCTAAATGTCCTATTGAGTTTTCCCCTTGCTCCCTCCACCACATCAGATAATTATGAATGTCTGGTAGTTAAGCCTTTTCAACCCCCCCCCCCCACCCCTACATTTGTTTATGAAACATTTTGGTGCATGTTGAATGTTATAGTACTGTTGGAGTGGCTGTGGTTGTGGCTGTTGTCTTTAACCAATGTAAGCAGTTCAAATGTTCTAATCAGGTACTATCATTCACGTTGTAAATATGACGAGGGTCTACTGCACCTCTGATGTCCGCCACTGCGGGAAGGGACTGGGAAACCAGTTGGGATGGAACTCGCGGCCTCCTGCACATAAATTACGCGCAGATTCCTAAATGTGCGTACCTACTGTATCGAAAGGGTTCGAACTTAAAACATCACGGTTAACATCTTACCTTCGATACCACTACGCCATGAGGTCCTTCGATATACCCCAACACACACCCTCCTCCTCCACCACCATCCATCGTGCCCTCCACAACCCTCCTACTCATTATTTTCAACCACTCCCTCCTTCCCCCCCCCCCCCTCCCTCCAAGACTTATGGACCAGTCAACTCAGGAGACACGAAGAGCAAGACCTAGCAAGAAATTTCAGTGTCTTAATTTTCATGGGAGCTTTTGGAGGTCGTTTTTCTGGACTTATTTTTTTTTTTTTTTTTTTTATTATTGCGGTTTATATGTTTGTTTAGTTACATATTTTGAAGTAAATAAACCATGTACAGTATAGTGTCAAGATATAGTAGTTTCAGGTTAGGGGTGGGGTATAAAATCCAAGGTAGGTATAAAATAGGTAAGGTATGGCAGATGAGGGGGGGAGGGGGCAGTTTTAGGATCGTGGGATATACACATTTATATCGAAAGGGAGTCTTGTGGGTGTTTTGTTAAGCTTGATAGAGGTTTAGAGAACACACTAAACCCCCTCCTTAAACCATTGAGCCGAACCAGTAAATTATGCTGCACACTACCGTCTAACCTCCCTTATAAACCTGCTTATCATTACTTAACTCCTTGAGGATCATGAAGCATTTTGACAGTTTATTGTGGCTGTCATTAGACGATTTTAAACAGCTTAGGAAGGGATGTGGCAGTGAAAAAGGCAAAGACTATCACAATTAAACCCCTGACTTTAATAAACCTTTCCCAATCTGAATAAAATCTTGTAATTATAGCCAGCTAATTGGAAATAAGTGGATAGAAATAAAAGGCCGGTCACTAACTCTATTTCCAAGTGTTATGCAAAGTGAGTTAATTGTTTATTCATACTTTCACTATCATTAAATTTACAGACACATTTAAATTACCCCTCTCTTACTACTCGCTGAATCCTGATAAAACTATATAATTAATTCTATGCAAATTTTCTCGCGGTAATTTGGTTAACAATGGAGACGCTGGAATTCCTATTTACAGTATATTTATGATATCTACATAACTTCTCTCACTTTTTTCCTATATATACCGGTATATAAATATATATATAAATAAAACTTCTAAAATTATAATGCTTTCCAGTGTGGGACAGTAAATAAAGGTTACTAAGTCAACTCCTCTCTCGCTCTCGCTCGCTCTCTCTCTCTCCCCACATACACACGGACTCATACACGCAAGAAACATATTCATTATTTCTATTGTTACGAGAATAATTGAATCTTCCGAACTCGACAGCTACCCCCCCCCCCTTCAAACAATACCCCTCCCCCCTCCTGCAAGCATTATCCCTTCCTTTTCCCTCTCACTGTGGTACTACCCTCATATTATTGACAAAAAAATGGGGCGAAAGGTCTTAAAATCGCCAAACTAATGGGCCGAACGTCTTAAAATCTGAAAACTAATAGAGTTAAACATGAGGAAGAAGGGGTGGGCTGGGGGTGGGCGTCAGAAAAACAACCATTTCCCCTCGTACATTACCTCTCTACACGTACCCTCCCCTCCCCTGCAAGCCCCATCCCTCTGTCTCACGTCCCCCCCTTCAAGTACCACCCCCTCTTTTTCGGGTAAGCAATGCCTACTTATCCATCTCCCTCTGTTTGACCTCCCCCTTCATATCCCCCCCCCCCTCTATCACCCCCTTCAAGCAAGCACTAACCCCTTCTCAACCCTCTTCAACCCTTTTTTCCTCCTCTCCAAATATACCCCTACCAGCCCACCTCCCACCCAGCTGACCCCCCCCTCCCACTCCTTCCACGCCTACACCTTTTCACCCCTCCCCCCTCCTTCGCCCCCTCATCCCCCTTTTACCTGTTCATCTGTCTCATTAATTAAGGTAATAAGTCCTGCCCCCTCCCCCTACATCCCAAACACTTACCCTTTCAAGCACAATCTTACCCAGTGCCGTGTGTAAGAGTACAGTGGCGTACACATACACACACACACACACACACACACACACACACATACGCACTCACTCACTCTCACTCTCTCAAAAAGCATGTAATTTAGCGACTTAAAACCAAGTATAGAAGGCCAGTTAAAGGTATTGAGCATGCACCTTTTAAAGTACATCAAATATAGCTTCACAGGATAGCGTTTATATATTGAATTGCATCATCTACATCATTTGTTCACATTACACTTCATGGCTATTATTACGAATATGCTAATCGTACACGAATTCGCAAATAAACTACAGTATATACCGGTATACCCTATTGATGGGAGATGGGCCGATTGTTTTTCTTCTATTAATTCATTTATCTATTTATATTTTAGTTTCCTCGCTAGACCTCCATCAAGCTTAAAAAGGGCCTCCAGCAATTAACAGGCTTCGAACTATCTCACTTAACCCTTTTCACTACCACAGATTCTTTTGCAACTCCATAGCATCGTCAACATGTAGCTAGACTAACCTTAAGAAGACGTCGTCGGTACAGAAGGGGTTAACAGCAAATCACCGTAAATAATAGGGTATCTCAAGGGGGGATGGCCCGGTTTTCTTGACCACTTTCTCCCTCATGTTTAGCCCCATTAGTTTTCAGATGTTAAGATGTTTGCCTCATTAGTTAGTCGATTTTAAGGCCTTTCGTCCGTCAATATTTAGACCTTTCGTGCTATTTAGGTGTAAAAAATTTCCCTGGCGAACGATAGTGAGCCTGTATTGTTGGAAGAACCGGCATTCGGCCGGGAAATTTTTCTACCGAAAAATGTACAAATTAATCTAGAAGGGGGATCTAATGGATGTTTTTTTTTTTTTTTTTTAATTTGATGGAGGTCTAGGGAGGAAACTAGAAAAATAATGAATAACCGTATTATATCCTTAAATTACGGTGACAAAAAAAGATAAAACACGCTATTAATGTTGATGGTTACGTATGTTTGTGACCGTTACATTTACGGTGTTATGCTGGCAATACCGCGTTCACCTCCGTGGCCGTAAAATCAACGGAACGGAACGTTATAACAGTGTAACAAACCTCTGTCTCCTCTATATGTTACATCATTGTTACCTGATCCGGACTAACAACATACAGAACTTGGTCACAGTCATGTTCTAAAGTCATACTGCCAATATTGACACTTTCAGGCAAACCATTCAACCAAAGCTCACCCTTACATACTGCACATACACATTTCTTGTTTTTGTGCTCAATACTCGGCAGAGGTTCATTTACATGGTACATTTTTCATATGCCCCCTGCGACCCCCCCCCCCCCCACCTAAAAATAACAAATAAATACAGTAGATAATATATACCGGTATATATATATATATTGTATATATATAATACTGTATATATATATATAAATATATATATACTGCATATATATTTATCAACTCTGCGTAAGCAGAGTGGTATCGCCCCCCGTATAGTGGTACATGCCGGCCGAAATGTCTGTCTGTCTGTCCGTTAACTCCTCCTAGACCGTTCGACGGATTTTCACCAAACTTCACACGAACATTCGGTGCGTGAATGCAACGGTAATCAAAAAAAGATTTTTGAATATGTGCAATAGTTATGATTTTAGGTCCAAAATATGGTTTTGCCCCCCCCCTCCCCCCCTCAGGACACCCATCCCCCACCCTGTACCTGTTCCCAAGCAATGATGATGGTGTTCTGTGTCACTCTCACACAGAACGCCATCGTTCAGGGGGTGAGAAAAACTTGCGACACATTTGTTACGTTAAGTTAGTTTAGTTGACATTAGAAGTGATGGTAGTAATAGTGGGGATAATGCTGATAGTAGTGATGATGGTGATAATAGCAGTGATAATGGTTGTAGATTTAGTGATAATGATGACAGTAGTGATGATGATAACAGTAGTAGATATGATGGTGACAGTACTAGTAGTAGTGATGATGGTCATAATAGTATTCATGATGGTGACATTAGTAATGATGATTGCAAGATGATGGTGACAGTATTAGTGATGTTGGTAAGTAGTAGTGATGATGGTGAAAGTTGTAGTAATGATGAGAGTAGTAGTGATGATGAGAGTAGTAGTGATGATGGTGAGTAGTAGTGATGATTATAATAGTAGTAATGCTGATGATATTAATGATGATAGTGACTAGTAGTGATGATGGTGACCGATCGCAGAGTTGGGTATGCCGTTTTGATTTTGGGCGAAACGGCACGTCTACTAATTATATGTATATACATATATATATATATATATATATATATATATATATATATATATATATATATATATATATATATATATATATATATAGTATATATATATACATATAAATATATATATACTATATAATATATAGAATTGAGTTCCTACCTGCCCTTGTCCTAAAGACTGTACAGTGCACGTGGGTAGTCACCATGTCTTGCTTTACTTCCTCGCCTTAGTGCATTAATCATCACCTCAGTTTTGTTAAGGGGTGTAGGCTTTAATTTGTGGTCACCTTATTTATATACAGTATATACAATTTGTTTTAGTTTCCTTGCTAGACCTCCATCAAGCTTAATAATACACCCCCAAGGGGGGGCCCCCCCCCCCATTTAGCTACATTGTACATTTTTCTGAAGAAAAATGTCTTGGCCAAAGGCCGGTTCCTCCTAGAATTTCAGTCTCGTTATCGCTCGCCAGGATAAAATCGACACCTACATGGTATGAAAGGTTTTAATATTGACAAAGATATGGGTTGAAAACTCTGAAAAATCGACAAACTAATGGAACGAAAATGTCTTAAAATCTCAAAAGTAATGGGGCTAAACATATGGGAGAGGGGGGGGTCGAAGAAAATCCTCTACTCCCCCAGAATATTTATTCTTAATCCCTTACGTGCCATACCATCCCTCTAACTATATAATTTAGTTTCAACATCCTGTGCACAATCTGCAAGGACCAGATCATCTGCAATGGGCGACCGCACACGGAGCACATGTCCGTAATGATTTGTCCGATTCGAGGGGACACTTAAAAAATCTTGCCAGCGCCCATTTCAAGTAACTAGACAGCGCGTCCAGGACCATGACAAATAGTAGTGACCCTAACACTAAGCCTTGGTGGACTCCCAACATTTACTGACAACTCTTCGCTCAGCACACAGCAACAAGAGTGAAACGACCGGCAATATACCTTCCGCTCACTCACGCGACGGTGATAAAAATTCAGGTGGAATAGAGAGAAAGAGAGAGAGATGTAATATGTAAATAAGCTATTACAATATGGTAATGTGTAGCGTGTAACTCCCTGCTGGACTAACAGTACGGTGGAACTGAATAATGAGTGGAGGAACCGTGGAAAAACTTGATCCTTCTCTCTCTCTAGCTCTCTCTCTCTTTCTAGCTCTCGCTCTCTCTCTCTCTCTCTTTGTATACCGGTATATATATATAATGAGTGTGTTGTGTGCGTACAGTATATATTGCAAATTAAAGTAAACAGTGTGCGTATAAGTTAGAGGAAGTATGATCTATTTCATAAGGTACTGTTTCTCCCTACCGACCTGTACAGAACATAAACCCCAATATTCGATAGTAACTAACTACTAATGGTTGTAAGAGCTGAGACTAACGATTACCACCTGTCGTGTTATAGTAGTCGACACCTTGGCTCTGCAGTGTAAATACCACAAACCCTTCTTTTTCTCGGTATCCTCCCCAAAATCCCCGTGTTCACTATTTTTACGGGCCCCTGGACACATTCAGACCGTGGAGGTGTGTACGTAGTTTTTTTTCATTTCCATTTTTTTTAAGGGGGTCACCTGCTTTTTGTTCTATCCTTTTCACTCTCTCTCTGGCTTGTATCCATTCGGCTCCATTCAGCCTACTGTTTTAAGACGTTTATCCCCATCTAGGTGTCAATTGTTTTCCTGGCGAACGATAGCGAGCCAGCATTGTATTAAGAAATCCGGCTTAGCTGGAGACATTTTTCTATCGAAAAATGTACAAATTTAGCCTGGTTTCAAAAACATTTAAAACAAATATGCAGGCTCGCTACCGCTCGCCAGGAAAACATTGACACCTGCATGGGGGTAAACGTCTTAAAACAGTAGGCTGAATGGGGCCGAATGGATACAAGCCAGAGAAAGAGAGAAAAGGAGAACACAAAAGCAGGTGACCCCCCCCCCCTTAAGTTCACAAAGCGGCTACATGAAAGTTCAAACGCCATAGAAAGGTCGACCACAACCGAGTCTAAAGAATTAAGGGGGGATGGTTCACTTTTTGGTCGATTTTTGCATGTATTCATTATTTTTCTAGTTTCCTCCCTAGACCTCCATAATTTTTGCATGTATTCATTAGTTTTCTAGTTTCCTCCCTAGACCTCCATCAAACTTAAACAAAAACATACATTAGATCCGCCTTCTAGATTAATTTGTACATTTTTTCGGTAGAAAAATTTCCCGGCCGAAGGCCGGTTCTTCCAACATTACAGGCTCACTATCGTTCGCCAGGGAAAAAATCGACACCTAAATAGCACGAAAGGTCTAAATATTGACGAAGAAATGGGGCGAAAGGTCTTAAAGTCGACTAAGTAATGGGGCAAACATCTTAACATCTGAAAACTAATGGGGCTAAAAATGAGGGAGAAAGTGGTCCAGAAAACCGGCCCATCCCCCCTTTAGAAAAGAGGGTGAAGAAGAAAGGGAATGGGTGAGAGAAAAAAAAAAAAAATCCGTCCATATCCTCGGCTGTCAGGACCACGGTAGCTTTATTAAACAGGCTACTATCAGCTTTATATTTAGACGCCATTTTGTTTCCCATTTGCACTGTATCTCTTGCCTGACTATTGCTTCTGTGCTTCATTTGTTACACTTATAAAAAATGTATATATGATTCTTTTTATCCATCTTTCGATATAACCACCCAAATAATGTACAGGTATAGGTATCTAATTTCCCTGACTGCATCGAGAGCTTGATAGAATTTAATTAGAGACAAGATGGCGCCCAGTGACCAGGAGCCTACGGTATTATGTTAGTCTAGGTACTCTTATTGTCAGGACCATTTGGGGCCACACGGACTCGGCCAATCACAATCACTCTTACCTCTTAAGGGGGGTATTTTTTTTGTTTTTATCTTTCTCTCCTTTTCTCTCTTTCCCTGGCTTGTATCCATTCGGCCCCATTCAGCCAACTGTTTTAAGATGTTTATCCCCATCCAGGTGTCAATTTCTTCCTGGCGAGAAATCCGGCTTCGCCGGATTTTTTTTTCTATCGAAAAATGTACAAATTTAGCTTGCTGTCAAAACAAAAATATATATATGCTGGTTCACTACCGCTCGCCAGGAAAATATTGACACCTGGATTGGGGTAAACGTCTTAAAACAGTAGGATGAATGGGGCCGAATGGATACAAGCCAAAGAGAGAGGGAGAGAAAGAGAAAAAAAGCGAGGTGGGCTCCCTTAACCTTCATTATCATTGGCTTCTATATAGAGGGTATCACACGAGAGTTTTCATCGTCATGTTTCGAGGGGCAACATTATTTCCAACAACATTTCCGGGATCTTTTGCATTAGTATCGGAAATTAGACGGACGGCAGATTAATTTAGGTCTATTTATATTATATTTACTCAGGCCCAATCCAAACTTTTCCTATTTATTTATTTTTTTATTATTTTTTTTTTTTATTTTTTTTTTTTTATTATTTTTTTATTATTTTTTTTTTTGGGGGGTGGCGACAGAGTCATTTTAAAAGTTTACCCCATAAGTTACTAGACCATTGTTGACGATATGAGTTGAGGGAAATAAGGCTCGTGTGATACCGGTTTGACTCTATAAAATACGAGTCACACCAGAAACATTAAGGGAGACCACCTCGCTTTTTTCTCTTTCTCTCCCTCTCTCTTTGGCTTGTATCCATTCGGCCCCATTCAGCCTACTGGTTTAAGACGTTTACCCCATCCAGGTGTCAATATTTTCCTGGCGAGCGGTAGCGAGCCAGCATATATATATTTTGGTTTTGACAGCAAGCTAAATTTGTACATTTTTCAATAGAAAAATTTCTCCGGCGAAGCCGGATTTCTCCATACAATGCTGGCTCGCCAGGAAGAAATTGACACCTGGATGGGGATAAAACGTCTTAAAACAGTTGGCTGAATGTGGCCAAATGGATACAAGCCAGGGAAAGAGAGAAAAGGAGAGAAAGATAAAAAAAAAAAACGGTGACCCTCCTTAATAGTAGTTGATGTCAGAGTCACGTAATCCGATAACAAAATATGGTGCAGTGGAATGTATTACCTGGTTATATTCACCAACATTTATATCATGAAAGACCATTATCTTGAATTAGCCATTTCAGTATGTCTTGACGCCTGCTTTATTCTATCTTTATTAACACTTTATATTTATACTTTATACTCAGCTTAGAAAAGATCTGTGAGAGATAGAGGATTAATTGAGATACTATGTGCTCCATTGGATTCTTGGATGTTCTTCCTAAATTGAAAACAATTGTCTGATGAGCCAAAATAGTAATAATTGCGTCATCATTTGAATGACACACAATAAACTCAGATCCCTAAATAAAAATCATAATAAATTTATAAATATATAAATAAATACTGTATTGTATGTACTATGCCCGAGAGGGAGTAGTTGGAATATAGAAAAAAAAAAAAAAACGTACACAGGCACATACCCCATATCTGGGGGTGGCTGACTCGTACTAACACAAAATTCTGTTAATTATCCTTCGCTAAATATGTTGTGCAGCCCCTACGAAAAATAACTTTCGAATACTCCAGCTACTTGAGGGCGCCCGACCGACCGTAGGAGCCAAGGGTAACCAAAACAAGTTGCCATTGGCCGAACGACGCGTGGCTCTATAATCTAGATACATTTGGGATATTATTTTTTACCTGGTGTCTGGCGGTCAGGGGCGTGATATAGGACCGAGGGACAAGGGAGGGTGGGGATGGTATATTAGGGTAACGCGTGTCCCTGTGAATGCCTGTCATGTCTACCCGAACGCGATTTTCGTGACGACTCGAACGCACCCCAGGATGTAACAAAGATATGAGAGAGAGAGAGAGAGAGTGAGTGAGGGGGGTGGGGGGAGGAAGGGATTGTTTGTGTGTATGTGTCCCTCAGAATGCCCGCCATGTCTTGTACCGACAAGAACGCACCCCGGGATGTAAACAAAGATGAAGGAGGCGGATGGCAGAGGGGCGGGGCGCGAGAAGTAAAATTATTGTTATTGATCCAACCGAGATTTACTAGAACAGTTTGTACGAATGGTAGCCATAATATTAGTCAACCTAGCACAACATCATCATATAGTCTTACCTACTTATATGTAGACTAACTTATAGGATATACAGTACTGTATGTATAATTATGCTCTAATGGGTCATATGATTAGTGTACATTTGTCAGAGGTGCATCATTGAATATTAACGTTACATGTGCAGTGCTTACTAATAATACATATCGATGCATGTTTGCAGTTGTCCAGTCACTGTATGCTGCCGGGGCGTTGTGAAATATTATTATTATATTGGACTGCAGCGGTGGTGGCTTATTGGTGCAGATATGAGGCGAGTGAAAGAAAAGTCATAACTCAGATATAAGGAATGATAACAGGGCCGAATAATTAAGGTTTTAAGATAGATGTATGAAAATAGTTTACTTTAAACAATTATTTGTATTAAAAGGGTAATTAAAGCGTTCATACTAATTTACCCTTATTGAGGTATATTGGTAGTAATAAACCAAACACCCACATTAATGGAGAGAGAGAGAGAGCGAGAGCGAGCTACTAGCCAACACCTTACCCCCCTCCTAGTCATCATTCATACATGACCTGCCATTCTCCACCCCTTGCTCTCTCTCTCTCTCTCTCTCTCTCTCTCTCAGTATGTGGGCTTGTGTCTATGCTTTCATACCTACCTCGGCATTATCAAATTAATTTGCTAAACAATACAGCCCATGGAAAGTAATGAACAAGCTCTTTCCCTATGGTGTTCTGTCTCACTCAGACGTCAATGAGGACCTGTGATGTGCATTTATGTGGCTCAGTTTAATCCAGGGTAAATTTGATGTCTTATCATTGTTTGTATGAATGCTTGTATGTGATGTTGGCTAAAGGACTGTTGTTGTTGCCACCTGTATGGCTATAAATGTTTATGATATATAGATTACAGTATATCTACAATATATATGTGTATTTATCGATTTTGCAACAGATAGTGATACAAAATAAAGCTATAAGGAATTCTTCAAGAGTCAGCACATTACCCTCTGCCTGAAAAAGTACCCCCTCCCCCCCCCCCCTCCCCCTTTCAAGTTGCCTACACTCGACCAAAAAAAAAAACAATCTTTACAGTAACGCTCTAAACATTCTGGAAGTGGGTCAAAATCTTAAGATAATACCTCACAGACGTATGTTTCACCCGATTCATTCCGTTCACACTAGATTATTTACAGCTCACCAGTGTAAAGATTGTTTTCTGGTCGAGTGTACCTATCGAGCTCAGCCGCGACATGAGCCTGAATTACCTCCCTGCTAAAACCGGTTCACACACCCGCGCATCGCTCGCTCGTAAGGCATCGAGTGGAAAAGGTAATTATAGGGTCAGGGAGCTACAAAAAGTTACATAGGTACACAGACCACACAGACTTTGCAGGTCTTGCCAGGCAGTTCGGCCTTAAATATATAAAATATTGTAGTTGCTAATGAGTAATGAAGGGGAGGTATTTAGTTTGTTTCCTAGGCCTCCATCAAGCTTATAATTACACCCCCTATACACCCTTTTAAAATAGATTTGTACGTTTTTCGGTTGAAAAATTTCCCGGCCAAAGGCCGGTTTCTTTTATATTACAGGCTCGCTATCACTCGCCAGGAAAAAATCGACTCCTATTTGGCACGAAAGGTCTGAACATTGACATAAATGGGGCCAAAGTTCATAAACTCGCCAAGCTAATGGGGCGAACGTCTTAAAATCTCAAAAGCAAAGGGGCTAAACATGGGGGAGAAAGGAGTCCAGAAATAAATCCCTCAAAGTAGAAATCTGACGTTAATGGAGGCGGCTATCTCCCCCGCATACCGCTCTTTCCGACTGTTAGGTTGGCAAGAAAAATAGTTGGAGGGAAAACAACAGATTGAGAAGTAGTCTATTGGGAAATTATTAGTATATATATATATATATATATATATATATAACAAAATAAAAAATAAATATATATATATATATATACTGGTACTGTATATATACAGTATATAAAAGAGAGAGAGAGATGATGGAGAGAGCTTGCAGTCCTTTTAGGGCAGTCTAGCCTTAATTGTAGAAGGGTAATAGGTACCACTCAAGTCGGGGAGAGAGAGAGAGAGAGAGTTTAAATATGGTGAACAAAAAATAAAAAATATTATCATGTTAGTGCAATACCATTATATTTGCATATACTATTAAGTTCCACAAACAGGTATTCAGTACATTAGTATTCCTATGTATAATTGATAATGGTCAAAACAATCTATTAAACAGGATGTCAAAGCGGTACAATTTAGTTTTAAACCTGGAATTAATGTGAGCAGGAATACAAGATATTTAACATGAAATTTATTGGATTGGGCCATTATAGCCCTTCCATACAGTACATGTAGAGAGAGAGAGAGAGAGAGAGGAATGCAAGTGGATAGATTGAGCGTGGATGATAAGGTGTGTGTGTGTGTGTGTGTGTGTGTGGACAAGCAGTGGTGTGCTTAAAGTTACAAAATTGACTAAATACTGTATGTAGGTTTGTAGGTACATGAGGTTTAGGGCGACAGTTTAAGTGTACACCCCTCTTTAAAATACGTTGAAATGGAGTGTTTCCGGTTAGTTTAGGTAGGTTAGGTTAGGTTAGGTTAAGTTTGATCTAGATAGTTACTGTATATTTAGGTTTGAAAATCGAAAAATGTACTCGTAAGCATACAAAATTAACGTGTGTACCGATAAACACACCACCGCTGGTGTGTGTGTGTGTGTGTGTGTGTGTGTGTGTATGTGTCATAATTGTCAGGCCATATTCATTATTCAAGGATCGTTTGCACCTCAGAAACCAAACGGGCAACTGTACGGAAATGAGCACCTCGGCCAAGCGCACCCTACCGTAAGCCTCACAGCTTTATTTTTCTTTCCCTTCATAATGGATGGATACTAAAGTTATAGAAAACGAGGTAGATGGGAAGCGTATTAATATGAAATTATTCTGTTGTGTAAAATCTTCTACTACTTCTTCTTCTTTTAATTTGTGTTTTCTTTTTCTTCTTCGTTTTCTTCTTCTGTTCGTTTTCTGTTTCTGTTAATTTCTTCTTCTTTTTCTTCTTCTTCTTCTTCTCTTCCTCTCTTTACTCGTCTACTCTCCCTCTTATCTCTTCCACTCTCCCTCTCTCTACTCTTGCACTCTCCCATATTTTCTGCTCAGGCCTCCCAATTACCTGCTGCGAAACTCCACATTTATCGGCGAAATAGTGCGATGCTGCGTGCGATGGGTCGAGAGAGAGAGAGAGAGAGAGAGAGAGAGGGGGGGGGGAGGGAGGGAGGAAGAGGGAGAGAAAGGCATGGGGGTGGAGATAGAAGTGATAAAGTTGTAAGGTGTAAAAATAGTATCAGAGAGAGAGAGAGAGAGAGAGAGAGAGATGGGCGATAAAAATTATAAAATTGTAAAGTGTAAAAATAGTATCTGTGTGTGTGTGTGTGTGTGTGTACTTTATCAAACGAGACCACTAAAGACTTCACCTGATGTTCCTCGTGTCTAAACCATCCCTGCAGACACTGTAAAAAGTATGTGTTCGAATATAACAAAATAATAGTGTTAGTGGATAATAGCGTTTAAATCTTGGTGTGTACTAAATTGAACACATAAACCGATCAGTACTCGTTCATATTGTTCGCGTCTGTTACGTTTGATCGAACATTTTTAAACATTATACTTTTCTTGGCATTCTCTTTGCATCTGTATACCTTCAATCAGACGACCGTGCTTTAATACTTGCTGCAGCAGTACATTTATATTATGCGTGAAAACTGTATGTTGGATTTCATTTATGATTCGACATGTGATTAATATTTTACATAATATTTTCACGTTGCCTATTATGTATACCGGCACACTATAATTGATATTCCAAAATGGCGATAAAGCGTAGCATGGCGAGGTATTTTTAAGGGGAGAAATGACGTTTTTTCTGGACCCCTTTCTCCCTTGTGTTTAGCCCCATTAGTTTTAACATTTTAAGACGTTCGGCCCATTAGTTTGGCGATTTTAACACCTTTAGCTCCATTTCGTTGTCAATTGTAAAACCTATCGTGCCATTTAGGTGTCGATTTTTTTCCTGACGAACCATAGCGAGCCTGTAATTATAAGAGGAACCGGCCTTTTTCCGGGACATATTTTCTCCACAGAAAAATGTAAAAATATATCTTGAGGGGGGGGGGGGGGTCTAGGGGGTGTTTTTCTAAGTTTGAGGGAGGCCTAGCGAGGAAACTAAAAACAATTTAATAAATGAATCAACTTGAAGAAAAAAAAAAACAGCCACTAGCCCCAATAACTTCCAAAATGCTCAGCAAGTATATATATATTTTCATTGTATTTACATACTGTATGTATTGTGGTTCACGAATTTTCTTGTTTGATTGTACATTATGACAGTGTGTGTTTTTTTTTTTTTTTTTTTTTTCTATGTGATTGAGGGAGGCAAAAGGCAGAACTGCCTATAGCGAGTGCCTCCCCCATAGTTGAAAGAGTGACAGGGCCAAAATCAAGGGACGTTCGAGCCAAAATGCCTGGACACACGGAGTTTGAAGCAATTTAAGTCATAGGAAGAGGGAAAGACTGATTCTGGGAGAGAGTTCCAGAGCTCACCTGTTGAGTAGAAGAAAGTTTGAGAGTAACGTTTCACTCTTGGGTTGGAGAGTTGCACAGAGTAGGGGTGGGATTGAGTGTGTGTGTGTGCTTGTGAGTGTGTAGTGTGTGTGTGCGTGACTGTATGTGTGTTTCACTATCTGTTCGTGTGTATATGTGTGAGTGTATGTGTGACTGAGTGTGTATGTGTGTGTGTGTGTGTAATCTGTGTACATCCTGTGGACAACTGGCCATTGTTCCTGATTACATGGTTGTTTTGTGTTGCGGCTCTGTCATCCCCTTTGTGTACTGTTTTCCTTTAGCTTTCTTATAGCGTTTTCGTTTACATATACACTTCCTTATAGCATTCTAATATATATATATATATATATATATATACATATACTATACAGCTCCTTCGTGTAACATTTTCATTTATGTATACTGTATAATTGTATTTCCTGACATTCTCATACTAAATATTTTTGTGCTGTCTATCTTTCTCCTAATTCAACAGACTTTCCCAAATTCTTTGACTATCTAAACTCTAAAGTGGAACACAGCCAATCCATCTCTCCTTTCTCATAAATTACTATTTTAGGAGATTTCAACGTTCACCACCGCCAATGGCTCTCCTCTCATTCCACCTGGTGAACAAGCTTACATCTTTTCTATCCTAAATGACCTAGAGTAGCTGGTTCAGCAACCCACTCGTATCCCGGTTTGCTTCAGAGATTGACCCAACATTTTCTACTTGATTCTAACTTCCAACTCTTCTTCTTATACTGTCGATCTTTTCTGTCCTTTGGGCTCCTACGACCATAAACGTATCTCTGTCCCCTGTCTTATCTCTCCAGTACGGTCAACCGATCCTCCCAGCCGGCGGCGCTTGTGGCACTTTGACACTGCCGACTGGGAGGCTCTCTGGCAGTACTTCTTTGATTTCCCATGAAATGATTTTTGCTTCCATGGCCGGGGACCCTCAGGGAGTGTTGAACGCATTACCGAGGTAATCCTCTCGGGCATGGAGGCATGCGTTCTATTTTCTTTCTCTCAGACTAATGCAAAAAAATCTTGGTTTACTCAAGCTTGTTCTACTGCTGTCTGCAATAAGGAGGAAGCATTCAAACAGTACTGACACCTTCAAACTCAAGAATCTCATTCTTCCTATATGTTTTCCTAGAATCAAGCCAAATCGGTTCTTCGACTCGCCAAACACTCTTTCATCAATAATAAATTAACTGAACTATCTAACTCTAGCTCTTCCCAAGCTTTCTGGCATCTAGCCAAAAACCTCCTCAACAGTTTTTCCTCCTTGTCTTTCCCTCCCCTTTTCCACTCTGACGGCACTACCGTCACTTCTTCCTCTGAGAAAGCTGAGCTCTTCGCCCAAATTTTCTCTAAAAACTCCACCTTGGATGATTCCTGTGCTATTTCTCCCTCTCCACCCCCTTCTCACTTAGTCATGCCTAATATCCTAATATCTTCTAAAGATATACTTTCCACCCTCTCTGGGCAAAATACTAAGAAAGCATACGGTCCGGATGGTGTTCTTCCTGTTGTACTCAAAAACTGTACTTCCGTGCTGACCCCCTGCCTAGGCAACCTCTTCTATCTGTCTCTCTCCTCTAATGTTTTCCCTTCTTGCTGGAAGTTTGCTCTCATTCACCCTTTCCAAAAGAAGGGTGACCGTTCTGAACCCTTCAACTATCGTCCAATTGCTCTCATTTCTTGCATCTTCAAAATTTATTAAGCATCTCTCTTCTCATACTCTACTCTCAAATCCCCAGTATGGATTCCTTAGTGGTTGCTCTACTGGTGATCTTCTTTCATATCTTACTAACTCTTTATCATCCTCCTTTCGGGGCTTCGGTGAGACCTTTTATATTGCGTTGACATATTGAAGGCCTTTGATAGAGTCTGGCACAATTCTCTATTTTTTAAACTACCCTCCTTCGGTTTTTATCTCTCTACCTGTGCCTTGTCTCTAATTTCCTTTCTGGCCATTTCAGCTGCTGTTGTGGACGGCCATGTTCACTTCCTCAACCTATCAACTCCGGTGTTTCACAGAGTTCTGTTCTATCTCCAATTCTCTTTCTAAAATTCATTAATGATCTTCTCAACTGTACCTCCAGTCCTATCCATTCATATGCTGATGACTCTACCATTCACTAGTCAACTAGTTTTTCAGAACCCCCCTGCAAGCAATCACTCAAATATTCATGTGATGATGCCATAGAACACTTATCTTGTGACCTATCAACCATTTCCATTTGGGGCAGAGAAAATCTTGTTGCTATCAATGCTTCCAAAACTCAATTTCTCTGTGTATCTACCCGTCAAGAACTCTTACAGGTCTATCCCTAATACTTTAACAATATGCAAATCAACCCTTCATCTTCTCTCAGTATTCTCGGTGTCTCTTTTTCTTCTGATCTCACTTGGAAACACCACAATACCACCCTTTCTAAAAACAGCTTTGTAGAAGCTGGGTATGTTAAACCGTATCCGGGGGTTCTTTACCCCTGCACAGCTTCTTGCTCTATACAGGGGTACAGTGCATCCATGTATTGAGTATTGTTCGCATGTGTGAGGAGGATCCTCTCTCACAGCACTTCTTGACAAAGTCGAAAAGAAAGCCTTTCGTCTCATTAACTCACATTCACTCAACGATTCTCTACAATCTCTCTCTCTTCACCGCAATGTTGCATCTCCCTCGCTATTCTATCGCTATTACAATAATCAGTCTTCCTCAGAGCTCTCCCAGTGCATACCACCTCCCCTACATATAGCACGTAGCACCCGTCTTGAAACACAATCCCACCCCTATTCTGTGCAACTCTCCAACCCATGAATGAAACGATATTCCCATTCTTAAATTTCTTCTATTCAACAGCTGAGCTCTGGAACTCTCTCCCTGAATCCATCTGCCCCTCATCCTATGACTTAAATTGCTTCAAACCCTGTGTGTCCAGGCATTTTGGCTCGAACATTCCTTGATTTTGGCCTTGTCACTCTTTCAATTCTGAGGGAGGCACTCGTCGCAGGAAGTTCTGCCTTCTGCCTCCCTCATCCACATGAAAAATATATATATATATAATATTCATTATATATAATATATAATGTATATATATATATATATATATATATATATATATATATATATATACAGTATATACTGTACATATATACTGTATATATATAATATACTGTATATACTGTATACATATACAGTATATAATTATATATATATATATATATATATATATATATATATATATATATATATATATATATATATATATTTTATTTATATATATATTATTTGCTTGAGTTGTTTTGTAAGTGTCTACATTCTTAAGGAGGGGTTTTTGTACCCCCTTTTCCCTCATGGATATATATACAGTATATACATGTATATACTGTATATATATAATATATGTACGGTATATATACATGTATGTACGGAAAAGGGGGTTCAGAAACCCCTCCTTAAGAATGTAGACACTTACAAAACAACTCAAGCAAATAAGGAAGTAAATAGTCAGTCATTCACCTCACCAATCAAGTAATCAGTTAGTCAATCAAGCCCTTCCCTAGGCCCACCAAACCAGTTCTACCTCAACCACTTGTCCATGCCACTCTCATCTTTTATTCCGTACCGCCTTAAGAATGTGGACACTTTTATGCCTACTCATGGGTTTGTACTCCATCGTTAGTTCATTCATTCATTCTACTTTCTTTGCTTTAGGCTTTACTCTGTTTATTTTTTTAAATTTTATTTATATTTTTATGTTGTTTGTTTTATATTCTCATGGATTTTAACTCATTGGTTCGTTCATTCATTCATTCAACTGTCTTTGCTCTAGGCTTTACTCTTGTTTACATATAGGCCTATTTCTGTATTTTTGTAATTATTTTTTGATGGTAGCATTAATGATTTTCTTAGTTCAGTTTGGTAATTACATTTTCTGTATCTATTTTGTTCACTAGTTATTGTGATGATTTCGATATATTTTCACCCGTACCTACATGCACACACGCACACGCCGAACACACACACACACACACACTTCCCCTCCCAACACACACACAAACAAACACACACAGACACACACACACACTTCTTTCCCAACACACACACACACACACACACACACACAAACACACACACACACACACACACACACACACACACACACACACACACACACACACACACACACACACCTTGCCCCCCACAGAGAGAGGAGACATGAAAAAAGGATGTCCAATTTCCACGGTTCACCACTGGGCATCCTACCATTACTAGGACATCAGGGAGCGGGTGTGTGGGTGTGGGTGTGTGGGTGTGGGCGGGTGTGGATGTGGGCGGGTGTGGGTGTGTGTGGGAGCAGTTGTGTGTGTGTTACTGTTGTGTTATCTGTTATGTTGCTGTCTACGGTATGTGAATTCACAGTTTAGTATTCAAGATAGGACAGAGCATTTTTTTCGCCAGGTTAAAATTACAAAACTTATAAAAGTCAAATATACAGGTACATTTTTCAACTTTTTAACTACTTATTCAATTTTCACCATATGCATAATGCTAGATGCTATGTATATACCAAACTCACACACCTACGTTCAGCTAAATAATCGTAAGGTTAAGGTCAAAGGTCAATTTTTTTTTAAAGTATTACATCTAAAATAATGGATCGATTTTTGCCAAACGTTGCATAAATATCTATAGTACCTACATACAAGGTCAGCAATTATAACACTACAATATTACTAAAACGTCAAGGTCATAGAACAATGTCAAATGTTAAAGGCGATATATTATCTTCTTTATGGTTCATTCTAATTTCCACAAATTAGCTGAAATGGTTGACCTTGGTATGAAATTGAAAATAGTAAATTACCAGACAGATTCCGAAAAAGGTCAAGATAAAGGTAAAAGGTCAGTTCCAATTACATTTATAATTTCTCATCAACTAATAATTAATTGTCAATAAAAAGTACATACATACTTCATTTGTTAATGAAATAAGCATGCCATAACCAAAATATTGTACTCTTTCTCTCTCTCTCTCTCTATATATATATATATATATATATATATATACAGTATATATAACAGTTAGGCAGGTCTTATCACCTATACCACAACGGATGTTGAAAGGAGGAATTTGGTACTTCTATATCTGTTCTTCCCCAACCTCAACTTGTGTGGGGGATAGACAGTATTTTCATCGAAAACCGGCTCCTCTAAGCATGACAAGTTGTATATTATTTGATGACAAATATAACAGGTAGGGCTATGATTCTAACCCATGCAAGCAGGAGGTCTTGAAATATGTGGGAATTATAATGGGTAAAGAATATCTCAACCCTCTGACTTTCATATACCCTTTTCTAATCTGAATAAAATCGTCTAATGATAGCCAGAAATAGGAACGAGATGCGTAATTGGATCTTGTAAGGCTAACTAGACCGATTCGAATGCGCATGTTTAAAATCACTGAGGAAAACATAAATTACTTTCTTAGGCACATAAGTTTAACAAAGCCCAAATAATTTAGTGTGTTCTATCTTCTGAATTATAAAGGGAAATCCAAGTTATTTAGGTAAAAACATAACTTAGGTACACCTTAAAAGCTAATTCAATCCACATTTCGAAACCAGACATCAGATTAGACAGGAAACCACAGTCATTGATAAACACATTCATTATCAAGATTAGCACATTGTCTGATAAGGTTATTAGTATATATATCATAATTATCCAAACAATGGCTTACTGAAAACACGTGATTCCCCATAAGCATAATATAATCATTATGTACAGTATATAAGATCATCACTCGGTGTTAGGCTGACAGTGCTTCGGTGGACTATCACTTGACAACAACTAGTATCCATAGTCACTGCTAAACAACAACAACAATAGGTATCCATAGTCACTGCTAAACAACAACAACAATAGGTATCCATAGTCACTGCTAAACAACAACAACAATAGGTATCCATAGTCACTGCTAAACAACAACAACAACAATAGGTATCCATAGTCACTGCTAAACAACAACAACAATAGGTATCCATAGTCACTGCTAAACAACAACAACAATAGGTATCCATAGTCACTGCTAAACAACAACAACAATAGGTATCCATAGTCACTGCTAAACAACAACAACAATAGGTATCCATAGTCACTGCTAAACAACAACAACAACAATAGGTATCCATAGTCACTGCTAAACAACAACAACAATAGGTATCCATAGTCACTGCTAAACAACAACAACAATAGGTATCCATAGTCACTGCTAAACAACAACAACAACAATAGGTATCCATAGTCACTGCTAAACAACAACAACAATAGGTATCCATAGTCACTGCTAAACAACAACAACAATAGGTATCCATAGTCACTGCTAAACAACAACATCAACAATAGGTATCCATAGTCACTGCTAAACAACAACAACAATAGGTATCCATAGTCACTGCTAAACAACAACAACAATAGGTATCCATAGTCACTGCTAAACAACAACAACAACAATAGGTATCCATAGTCACTGCTAAACAACAACAACAATAGGTATCCATAGTCACTGCTAAACAACAACAACAATAGGTATCCATAGTCACTGCTAAACAACAACAATAGGTATCCATAGTCACTGCTAAACAACAACAACAACAATAGGTATCCATAGTCACTGCTAAACAACAACAACAATAGGTATCCATAGTCACTGCTAAACAACAACAACAACAATAGGTATCCATAGTCACTGCTAAACAACAACAACAATAGGTATCCATAGTCACTGCTAAACAACAACAACAATAGGTATCCATAGTCACTGCTAAACAACAACAACAATAGGTATCCATAGTCACTGCTAAACAACAACAACAATAGGTATCCATAGTCACTGCTAAACAACAACAACAATAGGTATCCATAGTCACTGCTAAACAACAACAATAGGTATCCATAGTCACTGCTAAACAACAACAACAATAGGTATCCATAGTCACTGCTAAACAACAACAACAATAGGTATCCATAGTCACTGCTAAACAACAACAACAACAATAGGTATCCATAGTCACTGCTAAACAACAACAACAATAGGTATCCATAGTCTATGCTAAACAACAACAACAATAGGTATCCATAGTCACTGCTAAACAACAACAATACGTATCCATAGTCACTGCTAAACAACAACAACAACAATAGGTATCCATAGTCACTGCTAAACAACAACAACAATAGGTATCCATAGTCACTGCTAAACAACAACAACAACAATAGGTATCCATAGTCACTGCTAAACAACAACAACAATAGGTATCCATAGTCACTGCTACCAACAACAACAATAGGTATCCATAGTCACTGCTAAACAACAACAACAATAGGTATCCATAGTCACTGCTAAACAACAACAACAATAGGTATCCATAGTCACTGCTAAACAACAACAACAATAGGTATCCATAGTCACTGCTACCAACAATACCCAAGGTAAGAGTTTACTTAATTTTCCATTTTCATATACTAACCCTCGTATTATGGCACAGTGAATACTGAATAGGGTACTACCAAGATAAAAAAATAGAGTTTCGATCTTGGGTGCTACCAACCCTATATCGAACGAAGATTAAATAAATTAGTGATACTTTGTGATAAACAAAAATATATCCCATCCATGTTCAGAAAGATAACTATTTGTTTAATTTTATTTCTATTATGAAAGTTTAGGGCCTCACGCCAGTGAGATTATATAATTTGGCCGTAAACCCTCAGTAAGCAATGAACGTATGCGCTATATGTACTGTACAGTCGCCTGCACAAACACCTGGTACACTATTCTATGATATACCTTAGATAGTCAACATAATTCTTTGGGAAACTGGTTTCAAAATTATACATCATCTTCAAACCCTTTCAGTATCGGTGCCGTCCTATTAACTTTATTATGGCTACTGTTACTATGGCTACGATTATAATAAGCTTAGAAAGGGCCTCCAGCAGTTAACAGGCTTCGAACAATTTCACTTAACCCATTTTACTACCACAGATCCTTCTTAAACTGCAAAGCTTGTCTAAATATAGCTTGAGTAAAATGTAATAGACGTCGTTGGTACAGGAGTTAAGTGTTGGTGATTATACAGTCATGGTCATGCTACTACTTACCTGATCGTTTAGTTAGCCTAAGTTAAGATAAGCCTTTGCAAGTATCTTAACCAATCGCTAATATTGCCCGAGGTAGTGATGGAGTTGGTGATAGTGAGAGTGAGGACCCCCATTACTTTTGGTGTTTATAAGACCTTTCACTCCAATCATAAGTAATTTTTTTGACTGGCGATCATTAGGCAACCTATAATTTAGGAGAAACCGGCATTTGGTTGGTACATTATTATGCCAAACACATTATATGAAGAGCGTCTAGGATGCAAATAAAAACAAAAATGCTTGAACATTACACAATTTACATGAATTTACATAAATTTTGGGGTGGTTCACTGCGCTCACCACCCCAAAATTGATCTACTTATTTATATATAATTCAAGTATGCGATTTTTAGATGTCTGAAGTAGTGATCGAGCCGGTGACGGAGACTGTTGACGGAGAGAGTCCCCACTGGTCGGTAGAGGAGCAGTGTCTGTATTACGTAGACATCGCCGGTAGCTGCGTCAGGCGCTACCACCCGGCCACTGATACACACTCCAAGCTCTATATTGGTGAGAGAGAGAGATAGAGAGAGAGAGAGAGAACGAGAGAGAAACAAAAATCAGAGTCAGAGAGACACCTGAATGGGGAGAAATATCTTATAATCGCCAAAAAATAATTAAACAGAATTATTTTAAACGCCAAAGTAATGGAGCACCTACATAAAACAATCCCTATGAACTGCAAACCTTTATAACTTCCTGTGTGTGGCTCTGTGACCCCCATCGTGTACCATTATAACTTAACCCAACAAATGTACAAATTTAGCTTACTGTCAAAACAAAAATATATATATGCTGGCTCGCTACCACTCGCCAGGAAAATATTGACACCTGGATGGGGGTAAACGTCTTAAAACAGTAGGCTGAATGGGGCCGAATGGATAAAAGAAAGAGAGAGGGAGAGAAAGAGAAAAAAAAGCGCGGTGATCGGTATGTGTGGGCCCCTGATGCCATAACCTGCCCTCATTTATTGCTATGTATACACTCTGCATAGGACATCTGTCTGAGGCTTGAGGCCGCCACCGCCATGGTGACCTCTTGTGGAGGTCATGCTCATGTGAATAGCATAATTCAATTTCAAATCATGATAACAATAAATATAAACATGTAAATTATTTGAAATGAATACTTTCAATTCTATTATTATTGTCATAGTATATTTAGAGTATAAGATATCTATGGCCTGATCCCCCCTGGACCACTCCTTAGCCAACCCAGAGCCCTAGTCTCCCTTCCAAAAAAATAAAAAATAAATAAAAATAAATACAAAAATAAAACAAATACAATCCCAAGATCTCCCTTCAGAAAAATAACTCTCCTTCAATCAAAATTTGTCCGTTATTCGCCAGGAGGAAATGAGGACAGCTAAATCAGACCATATTTTTTAACTTTCAGTGGGCGGGCCTGTGATACCCGTCGTGCCCCACCATGACCTACCCAACACCTTCGTGATTGGCATCGGTGATTTCCTCTCTGCCGTTACCTGGCCTGACCCCACCCAGGACTACGAGGTACAGGCGGACCAGATCATCCCCCTGGCCACGGTGGAGGAGGACCTGTTGGACCACCGCTTCAACGAGGGCAAGTGCGATGCGGAGGGGAGGCTTTGGGCAGGTCAGTTGGGCCTTAACACTATCTGAGCCGTCTTCTTGGCGGTTATTAGGATATTTTGTTTAATTATTTTTGAGGATTATGAATGATCCAGTCATTTTCGAGGAATGTATTTTAGTATATGCCCTAGGCTAACAAAAACGCCTTCTCAGACTTCCTTCAAATTAAAAAGGGCTCACTCAGACCCCTTTCAAGCTAAACTTGTACATTTTTCAATAGAAAATATTCCCGACTGTAGGCCGATTTCTTCTAAGTTCTAAGTTATAAACACCTGAATGGTGTGAAGTGTCTTATTATCGCCAAACTAATGGGTTGAATCACTTAAAATCTCCCCCCCCCCCCCTAGCTAACCAAGACTCTTCACACTCCCCAGGTACAAAGTCTGATGCTGGCAACCCCAAGGAGTCCGCCCTCTACCGAATGGACCACGACGCCTCCACCACGCAAATGGTTCAACAGGTCAGGTCAGGTCAGGTGGAAGTATTGAGGGATAAGGCCTTAGAACGGCACCTCGTATCTACTTTTCGAAGAGTTTTGTGAGGGGAGAAGGGGCATTGGAGTGAGAGTAAACCGTCTGAGTGGTGTTTGTGTGTGCGCTATAAGTCTGTCTGGCCCGGGCGATTCATTCAGTGTTGTCAATTTAGCTAAAGTCGGTTTATTCTCAGGTGACGGTAAAATGTAATGTCCTCACCTTGATTACTCGGCTATTATGAAAATTGTGTAGCGGAGTATATTGTAAATTAAAACAAAATAAAACTCGGTGTTTATATGGTGCCGAGACAAACTACTTTCATATCTTTCCATTAAGTATCGAACAATCAGCTACTGTTAAGAGATTCAATTTACCCTCAGCTGAAAACATAAACAGACTATAATTAATTGCTAGATCTAGAGATGTTTACTTCGATCTAGCGGCAATTATTGTTTTTGTTTTTATTTGTAGGTGTGTATGAAGGAGACAACAAGCAAAGCTGCCTGTATCAAGTGTCTCCCCTCAAAGTTGAAAGAGTGACAGTTACATCTAGCGACATTCTAGAGATTTGACCCATTATAAGCGGTATTCTAGAGATTATGGCATTACTCTAGCGATTTTTGACATCTTTTTACTATTTTCTTTTAACCCTTACGGTATCGGCGACGTCTTTCTTTTTCTTTCCAGCTGTATTTAGACGATTTTATGAAGCTTAGGAAGAATGTATGGTAGCTAAAACGATTAATTGAGATAGTCTGTAATCTTTTAACGGGTAAACAACCCTCCGAAGCTGAATGAAACAGTCTATAAGTTGCCAGAATATAATGAAAAGGACGTCACCGGTACTGAATGGGGTTGAATGCTAAAACAGCACATCTACTTAACCCTTTCTGTACCGGCGCCGTCTTTTTAACTTTATACTGGCTACTGTTGCACGATTTTAGTAAGCTTAAAATGGGCCTCCAGCAATTAACAGGCTTCGAACTATCTAACTTACCCATTTTTTACTACACCAGATCCTTCTTAAGCTGCACAAAGTCGTCTAAATATAGCTAGAATAAAATTTAGAAAATGTCGCCGGTACAGAAGGGGTTAATTTGTGTATATTCCTGCCCACCAGGTGACTGTGAGTAACGGGATGGCGTGGACCCAAGACAACTCTACTATGTACTTTATTGATACTCGTGAGAGGCAGATCTATGGCTTCGACTTTGACCTTACTAGTGGGACAATCAGTAAGTTGGGGGCTCTCATACACAGATACACACACACACGCACACACATACCACACCCAGATAAGCACACACACACACACACACGGTCACGGTGGCCGAGCGCGCTTAGTACTCTGTATTGGGAGCGCTAGCTCAGGTGTCGGGGGTTCAATCCCACGCGCCGGCAGGGGAAGTTCTCTCAAAAACTTTCCCTGGCCGTGAAGGCAAGATCTGGGCGGATCGTCTCGGGGGACCCACAAAGTCTCCTGCCCACGTCCTACTCCCTTGGGAGTATGTAGGCGCTCTCGTTAGCTGCCAGGATCAGTCTGTTGATCCATTAGGATAAGATCTAGGTTAAGTCTGTGTATTTTCAGCCCCATTGGCTGCCGGCTTGAAATAAACCGATTATTATTATTATTACACACACATACACACTTAATTAACTGTGAGTCAGAATAATTGGTCTTATCTACAGAATAATCAACCACGCTATGGATAATATATTATTTGGACTCTGATAATTTAGCAGTCACAATAATGTTCATGAATTCAATTGATAATACTTAATGTTATACAAATCACACAAATACAATACATTTACCTATATTATCAAATAAACCCCATTCACCATAAATTTGTACAATTTTTGGTAGAACAAATGTCCCGGCCGAAAGCCTGTTACTCTAAAAATTACAGGCTCTCTTTCGCTCGCCAGGAATTTTTGTGCACCTAAATGGCACGAAAGGTCTTAATATTGACAAAGGAATGGGGTGTAAAGTCATAAAATTCCCAAACTAATGAGTCGAACGTCATAAAATCTAAAAAAACAATGGGATTAAACACGACAGCGAAAGGGGCCAGAAAAACCAGCCCATCTCCCCTTAACCCTTTGAGTACCAGTGACGTGTGTTATTTTTTATTCTAGCTATACTTAGACGATTTTATGCAGCTTAGGAAGGAAGAAGAAAGCATATAGAGTGTGGTTGGGTAGTAGAGGGAATGAAGATTCCGAGAGACAGAAACGAGCGAGGTACGTGGAGAGTAAGAGGGTGGTGAAGAGAGTAGTGAAGGAAAGTAAGAGAAGAGTAGATGAGGAATTTGGAAGGAATCTGAGTGTAAAATGGAGGGAGAGTAAGAAACTGTTCTGGAAAGAAGTCAAGAAAGTTAGGGAAGGTAGCAAGGGAAACAGTAAGGGTGTGAAAGATAAGAATGGGAGAATGCTAGCCGAGAAGCAAGAGAGAGTCGAAAGATGGAGGGAGTACTTCAGTGAGTTGCTAAATGAAAGGAATGAAGAGCCAGCAAACATAGCTGGATATGGTATGGGAGGGAGAAGAAGAGAAGTAGTGGAGGAGGAGGTGGGGATCAGGAGGTCAGAAGTGTGGGAAGCCATGAAAAGAGTGAAGTTGGGGAAAGCACCAGGAACAGATGGAGTGTGTGGGGAAATGTTGAGGTATGGTGGTGAGATAGTGATAGAATGGGTATGGAAAATGTGCAAACTAGCATGGGAGAAGGGGAGTGCACCCGATGACTGGAAGACTGGCATAATAGTCCCCCTATATAAGGGCAAAGGGGAAAGAGGAGTGTGTGGTAACCACCGAGGAATATGTCTTCTAAGCGTAGTAGGGAAGGTATACAGTAGGGTAGTGATTGAGAGAGTGAAAGTGAGAACGGAGAAATGGATAGGCGACGAGCAGGGAGGTTTTAGGAAGGGAAGAGGATGTGTAGATCAGATTTTTACCCTGAATTGTGTTGTGGAGAATATCTGGAGAAGAAACAAAAGGTGTATGTTGCCTTTATGGACTTGGAGAAGGCCTATGACAGAGTGGATAGAGAAGGTTTGTGGAAAGTACTTAGAATATACGGAGTAGAGGCAAGTTGCTGAAAGCAGTGAAGAGCATGTATGAGGGTGCAAAGGCGGCAGTACGTGTGGAGAGTGAGCAGAGCGAGTTCTTTGACCTGAATGTTGGTTTGAAACAGGGTGGTTGTTTACTGTATATATGGATGGAGTCATGAAAGAAATACTATCAAGAGCAGTGAATGTTGGTGTATCGCTGAAAAGGGAGGGAATTGAGTGGAAGCTACCTATACTGCTGTTTGCGGATGATACAGTTCTGATGAGTGATAATGAATGGGAGTTGCAGGGATAGATAGATAGGAAGGATCTGTGGTATTTAAAATGGTTGGTCGAGATATTCTGTAGTTTTTTTTTTTGCTTGTGAGACATCTTTCCTAAAGTAAATAAATTCGTCTAACAGTAGCCAGAATATCACCAAAATGGACGTCACCGGTACTGAATCGTTTAAGCCATGACCTGAACAAAAATATATAAAAATAACCTCTTTATTATATAGTCTGCATGTTTTCAGCTGACGGTAAATTGTCATGTCCTCCTCTAGATTAGGTGCTTATGTTCTGGGTGTGGTGTCCCGAGTTCGAATCCCGGGAGGACCATATGCTTTCATTAGTTTATTCAAGTAAATTGGGGTTTATAATTGATGATTAATGTTTAGAACGGGGTGTTACTTACTCAGTGTTTATGACAGATGTTGTAGTGAAAAATAGTGTTAATTAGGAGAACTTGGTGTTAGCATAATGAAGGAACGTTTTTTTTTCCAGGAAGTATAGAAATTTCAACTTCTAGGGTATTTAATTTTACCCCTTCACCACCATTACGTAGTTTTCATCATATTCTGGTTACCATTGGACGATTGTCTTTAGTTTGTAATCTACCTCTAGGACTCAAATGGGTAAAAACGATCTCAATAAACCCTCTTAATAACATACAGTAGATCCATCTTAAACTGCATAAAAAACATAATTTTAGCCAGAATCAAAGGGAAAAGGTCGTCATGGTGTTGAAGGGTTATTATAAACAAGCCTGACTGATTTGTTGTGACCCCACCAGGCAACCGTCGCGTGGCGTTCGACTTTGCCAGCGATCCCGACTTGGACTCCGGAAACCCCGACGGTATGACGATAGACATTGACGACAACATCTGGTTGGCCAGCTTTAAGTCCGGCACGGTAAGTTGGTTCACGTAGATTTGTTTATATATTGAATTTGTTAAGGGGGGTCACCGTTTTTTGTTGTTGTATCTTTCTCTCCTTTTCTCTCTTTCCCTGGCTTGTACCCATTTTTTTTTTTTTTTTTTTTTTATATATTCCAACTTACTTCCTCTCGGGCATAGGCTGAGAGCCTTAACATTCACCGCTTTACAATGAACAGTGAAGCCCGTGAGGTCTTGTTCCAGTCTAGGGAGTGAGACATGTGAAGCACGTAGAGCACAACGAGCACCTGCCATCTTGCCTTCACATGAGGCACGGTGCTCACTCACGGCCCGAAACGACCCCATCTCTGAAGCCACCCCGTTCCCGTGCTGCACTGTCTCACCCCCTACACTCGGACTCTCACACTTACACACACACAACGCCACCTGTTGAGCAGATAACTCACCAGGCATTGCACCCCTATAGCATATTTTGAATATGGGAATATTCATACAGTGCTATTTAATCAGGGAACAATGAGGGTATTTTATTGACGTTTCGGTGGGCTTGTGGTAATGCACTGATACCTGGTACAACACAAATTCCATCCCAATAATATCTTCCCATTGATACATCGGGATTTGAACCCGGGACCTTTGGATTACCAGGCCAGTGGCAAGACCACTCCACCACACCTCCCCTTAAATTCGGCCCCATTCAGCCAACTGTTTTAAGACGTTTATCCCCATCCAGGTGTCGATTGCTTCCTGCCGAGCGATAGCGAGCCAGCATTGTACGGAAATATCCGGCTTCGCCGGACACATTTTTCTATCGAAAAATGTCCAAATTTAGCTTGCTGTCAAAACAAAAATATATATACTGTATACTGGGTCGCTAAAGCTCGCCAGGAAAATATTGACACCTGGATGGGGGTAAACGTCTTAAAACAGTAGGCTGAATGAGGACGAATGGATACAAGCCAAAGAGAGAGGGAGAGAAAGAGAAAAAAGCGAGGTGGGCTCCCTTAACATATTTTTACTTCATATTTTTTTTCCGAGCTTTCGTTCTGGCACGGTAAATTGTTTGACATATATTTGTTTTTATATTGAATTTGTTAACCCCTTCTGTACCTGCAACGTTTTTTCAATTTTATTCTAGCAATTTTTAGACGATTTTATGCAGTTTAAGAAGAATATGTAGTAGTAAAAAGGGTTAATTAAGATAGTTCGAAGCCTGTAAATTGCTGGACACCATTTTTTAACTGAATACAATCTTCAAATAGTAGCCAGAATAAAGACAAAAAGACGGCACGGTACAGAAGGGGTTAATATATTTTAACTTCATCAATAGTTTTGTTTTCGAGCTTTAGTTTTGCACGGTAAATTGGTTTATATAGATTTGTTTGTATATTGAATTTGTCAATATATTCTAACTTCATATATTTTTTTTCGAGCTTTCGTTCTAGCACGGTAAATTGCTTGACATAGATTTGTTTTTATATTGAATTTGTTAATATATTTTAACTGTTTGTATATTGAATTTGGTATTATGTGTTCACTACAATTATATTTTGTTTATATTATTATACTGAATATACTGTATATTGTGTAGGTGTTTCAGGTAGACCTATAGATATTTGTGAAATAAACATATACTCAAAGTACAGTATGTAATGTGTTTGTGTAATATATAAACTTAAATTATTTATCTTCACTACATTAAGGGGAGACTGGCCGTTTGTTTGGTATATTAATTCATTTATTCATATATTTTTAAAGTTTCCTCCCTATACCTCCATCAAGCTTAGAAAAACACCCCCTTCAAGATAAATTTGTACATTTTTTGGTAGAAAAATTTCCCGGCCGAAGGCCGGTTCCTCTTAATATTGCAGGCTCGCTATCGCTCGCCAGGAAACAATCGACACCTAAATGGCACGAAAGGTCTTAAAATTGACAACGAAATGGAGCGAAAGGTGTTAAAATCGCCAAACTAATGGGCCGAACGTCTTATAATCTCAAAACTAGTGGGGCTAAACATTAGGGAGAAGGGGTCCAGAAAAACGGTGTGCCTCCCCTTAATTAATATTGCTTCCTCAGGTGTTCCAGGTAGACCCCAAGGAAGGGAAGGTGTTGAGGGCTGTGTCCGGCTTCCCTCCCAAGACCAGCTCCGTGGCTTGGGGGGGACCTAACCTGGACCAGCTCTACGTTACGGTCTTCGAAGGCCCCGTGTACAGGTCAGTCAGATCATCGGTACAGGTCAGAAGAGAACATGTACAGTCAACTCATATAATCCGCAGTCTCAGAATAATGTTTAGGCTTATTTGAAGCTTAAAAGTTAATGTATATAATATATTTACAGTATACAAAGTGGAAAAATATTAAATCAAGATATATATAAGCAATGCTGTTTCTTACATTAACCTGGAAACATACAATTGCATAACTAAAATCTTTGAGACTCCGCGGATTAAACGAGTTGACTGTACAGTATAGACCAGTTTTTTAATGTTAGGGATTTTCCGCATGGTAGGTCTATTGCTAGGGATTTTCTACACGTCAGGACTATTTTTAAAACCGTTCTTAACACTAATAACCACCCACATTTAATTAACGAAAGCATATGATTAGGATATTGTAAGCATATTGTTAGGCATTTTCCACAGATCACGCATATTGTTAGGTGTTTTCCACAGGTCAGGTCTATTGTTAGGGGTTATCTACAGGTTAGATCTATTGTTAGAGATATTTTTACAGGTCAGGTCTTTTGTTAGGGATTTTCTGCAGGTCACGTCTATTGCTATAGGGATTATCTACAGGTCAGGACTATTATTAGGGTTGTTCTACTGGTAAGGTCTATTATTAGGGATTTTCTACAGGCATTTCTATTGTTAGGAATTTTCCACAGGTTACGTCTACTGTTAGGGATTTTGTACAGGTCACGTCTATTGTTAGGGATTTTCTACAGGTCACGTTTATTGTTAGGGATTTTGTAAGGGCTAGGTATATTTTTAGGGATATTTTATAGGTCAGGTCTAGTGTTAGCGATTTTCTATTGGTCAGGATTTCCTTCAGGTTAAGTATGTTTTTTGTGGATTTTCTACAGGTAAGGTCTATTGTTAGGGATTTTTAGTGGTCAGGTCTATTGTTAGGAATGTTTATAGGTCAGGTCTATTGTTAGGGATTATCTACAGGTAAGGTTTATTGTTAGGGATTTTCTACAAGTAAGGTCTATTGTTAGGGATTATCTACAGGTAAGGTTTATTGTTAGGGATTATCTACAGGTATGGTCTATTGTTAGGGATTATCTACAGGTAAGGTCTATTGATAGGGATTTTTACAGGTCAAGTCTATTGTTAGGGATTGTCTACAGGTCAGATCTATTGTTAAGGATTTTGTATTCATGGTTTGCAGTTTTAGTTCAAATGTCTCCCAGCAGATGGGGTACACACTCGGGGACGTGAACCAGGTTACCGCGCTGCTATCTTGTCTGGAATGTTTAAGGGGATAGTGGCTGTATTTTGGTCTATTAATTAATTTATTATTTTATTTTATAGTTTCCTCGCTAGACCTTCATCAAGCTTAGAAAAACACCCCTTAGACCACCCCTTTCAAGATTAATTTTTACATTTTTCGATAACAAAATGTCCCGGCCGAAGGCCGGTTCCTCTTAAAATTACAGGCTCGCTATGGCTCGCCAGGAAAAAAATCGACACCTAAATGGCATGAAAGGTCTTAAAATGTACAACAAAATGAGGCAAAAGATGTTAAAATCGCCCACTTAATGGTCCAAACGTCAAAAAATATGAAATCTAATGGGGTTAAACACGAGGGAGAAGGGGGTCTAGAAAAGTGACCTCTGAGCAAATATTACACTAGATAATGCTGTTTGCAATCCTATTGTCTCTATATTATCGAAAACAAAATTATTTTCATTAAGGCTTCTTTATGTAGGAATAAGATGAAGCTATATGAATATCGAATATAGAATGAATCATTATAAACAAGAGTTTATTATTAACTAATTTAGTTCTCTCGCAAATTTCTGTATCTACCGGGTTCACTTATCATTGCGCTACGTTCGTTTAGTTAGGCAGTTCGAGAAGCCTTCGCCCAGTAAAGAAGAATAACAGCTGTTTATAGATTGTGTAGGAACGAGACGTGGCAGGACTCTAACAGAGATCGTGGGTGGTGTTCACAGAACTTACACTATAGTTAAAAGGGAGGTAGATCTCTGAGGGAGTGTTGCACCGTCAGGATAAATTGTGTGCTGTTGGGGTATGGTAGCTCGGCCCAGTTATTTACCAGCTCATGTCCCAACAGTACGTTGGTATTCTATGTCACCTTAGGACTAGACAACATACTGGTAGGCTTTAGTTATAATATATATTTGTGTGTGTGTCCTGGCTGGACATTGGTGAGGTGGCGTGCAACATGTATTAGTAGCCTCTTGCACATACTACCTCCTTTAATATCACCTAAGTAGACTTCATTCTCTACTTGATAAACCCATATTATCGTTAATAAAGGATTATGCTAAAGTTATCTATTACTTGTCATTGATATTTCATGAGGGTTGTATAATCTTAGCATCACTTTGCCCCAGAGAGCCTGGAATAGGGTTATTTAGTTGTCTGATAGTCTGTTGCGCCCGAGTGGCTTGGTTCATGAATAAAGCTGTTAGTGATACAATAAATAGCCTGAGTTGCTGTGAGGTTTCGAGTACACCTGAAGATTTTTTTAAATTAACATATATATATATATATATATATATATATATATATATATAGTATATCCTACTTCCCCAGGGTGAGTGGTTTGGGCACCAAGGGTCTACCAGCTCCCTCGTGCATCGTCGACGTACCAACACCCACAGACAAACATTAACCCTTCACTATTATAGGACACCTTTCGTCAATGTATTCTAGCTATCATAAGACGATTTTATATAACTTAGGAAGTATCTCTAACAATCAAATGGGGAAAGTCTAATTCCAGTATCCCTTTAACTTTCATAGACCCTTTCTAAGCTGAAAAAAACATTCTAATGATAATCAGAATAAAGTAGAAGTGTCGTTTTCGCATTTCGGAAAGAAACTGCATACCCGATTGTGCGAATTTAATTTTACTCTTCACAATTGACTATTAATGACATTATAACAATATTTCAGCATTGTGTTATATTTTAACTGAACATTGCATAGGAAAACTGTTTACCCCCAGTAGATTGTGCATAAATATATCAACTTCATAGGAATTATTAGGATATTGATATCATTGATCTTATGCCTTGATTTATTTTTTTAAATATTTATTTGAAAGTTGGCTGGTACATATTTAGAAAACTGAATAAATAGTGATCAATAAAGGGACCTTAACATTTATCTTGACCTTTGATAATTATTGGATTTAAGGTTTCTTTTACCTTTGGATACGAATGGCAGATATGACTGTAACATTTTATGATCGTTTATCTCTTAGTTAAGGAAAACAATGTAAAACACACTAATTTAGAATTTTCTCTTTGACATTTTACCTTAGCCTTAGAAATTTAAATAAGATTATTCATCAAAATAATATATATATATATACCCGGTATATATATATATATATATATATATATATATATATATATACCCGGTATATACAGTATATATGCTGTATATATTTATACATTACAACTAACACGACTAGTTTGATGAAATTTGAATACAAAATTCTGTAATAATAGAACTCTGACTATGACCTTCAATTAGTAACACCCCGTTCTTAACATTACGCATCAATTACAAACCCCAATGTACCTGAATAAACTAATGAAAGCATATGGTCCTCCCGGGATTCGAACTCGGGACACCACACCCAGAACATAAGCACTTATTGTTGACCTTTCAGTAGGAATATATGTGTTTATTTCTTGATAAATTTATTAAAAAATCAAGGACAAAAGCTAGATTTAGTGAAATATTATTGGTTAGTTTGCGAGAACTATACAAATAGTTTGAATTGACCTTCTATTCTTATACTGACCTTAATGGCTAAGTATGAAAAATAACTAATGTAATTTGCAAGTAATCAGCCATCCATCTCGGTGAATTTGGTGAAATTTGAATAGGGAATAAAAGTTAATGCAATGACCCAAAAACTTGACCTTGCCCTGCGACCTTGACCTTTGAGTAATAGAAAGCTTTGTGATTTTCTTTACCTCTGCATACACTTTCTGGATATATCTGTTATGCTTGGTGAGAATCCATAGGTCAGCTTATGATAAATTGAAATACATCTGTTTTTTACCTTTTTCTTTGACCTATGACCTTGAATTATATAATACATAATGGATATTTGTTCAATAAAATGCCTATATGAAACACATCTTGGATAGAGATGGTGAAATTCAAATTATTTTTTTATACAAGTTTTAATAACTGAACTTGACCTTGACCTTTAAGAGAGGAAATATTTGTGTATTGTATGATCATTTTAACAAAGAAAGAAGAATAAGACGATTCGGTGCAATCCAAGGGCTTGGGTTCTGAACAAATCTAGATCTTCAGCTAATGTTAGGGGTAAGGGTTCTTATAGATGCCCATGAGATTGTGGCATCCATGGAACCTATCCCGCGCTGGGCATGGACTCCCAAACTGACACTGGGAGACCTATTATTTGCTTGTCAGTAATCTCTGTGATCCTGTTGATTCTAAAGTCTAGTAATTGGAGCCATGCGCTGATATCCCAAGCGGCTGGGTCGAGATATACATGTTGAAGATTCGCTACGGTCGTCATACTGTATAATGTCTGCAAGTTATTTTGTTCCCACACTGGTTTATGGTCTCCTTTCCTTTGCCCGATTACCGAGCTGAGACCACCGCTACCCACCAATGTTACGCAATAATTTCAAGGCTGGGGTTCTATAGTCGGCCTACTCAGATGAATAAGTCAAACAAAGACAAATATAATCATATAACTAGTATGTTACATAATTATAAAGGTGAGGGGTACACGAAATACAAATCATAAATTCACTGCAACAATATACATTATTACAACATCAAGTCATATCACAATCAGGGGCCTCTTGTGTCCTATAACAATAATAATATATCTATCTATCTATCTATCTATATGATCAGGCCCAATCCCCATTTGTTCCTATTTTTATTCTATTATTATATTATATTTTATTATTTTTTGTTTTTTCTTGGGGGTGGCCGACTCAAGACAGAGCAAGAACAGGGAAAACCCAAACCACCATAAAACAATAATAATAATAATACTTTACCTAAATACAATCTCTTTCTCTACCTGGACCAAACGTGGCCATGAGCACTCTCGTGATTATCTTAGATTCCTGTCTTGATTGTCTTCAGGAAACAACAGACGGTTGGACTTGGCTACAACTTAACATTAACATGCACTGAGCTAATTAAGTATTGAGTTACCTAGCTTTCACTACTTGGATTCAGGGAATGGCAAGCATCTAACTGTTATCAGTTATATTTATAATGTAAAACTTGCAAAATAAACAAACCAAAACGTATACGAACACAGTAAAAAGACAAAATAACTAATGCAAATCGCTGTGGAAACAACGCTTAAGTAAAATAATAATTTATAAATACAAGAACAAAATCCACCACATAGGGTGTACATTACTACATGTGCAAGTTAATCTGGTTCCCAAGTGAACTAATCGCACAATTAACAACGCACTATCGTCACGTTGTTGTTGTTGTTGTTGTTGTTCCCCAAGCTGCCTGGCCGAACAGCCCCAAGGCCCCGAGCAATTCCAAGGCCATAACCGAGCGCCCCCACAGAACCCTCCCTGCCGACTACAATAAAGCCTGGGTGACCGAAGCCACTCCATGGCGGGGAGCTGAGGAGGGCGCAGAAACGCCCGGGAAACCAAAGCCCCACCCAGGGCCCTGTGCCCCTCAGCAATTATGAAGAGAAAGTTGAGGGGCAAGGGAAAATGTGACGCTTTGGCTTCCAATCTTGGTAGATTGGGAGGTCAATCCACGGAAAAGACGCCGTCACTTGAGATCTAGAAAATATATAAGTTAAAGGAACAGTCAGAGTAAGCTATGGGTATGGCAGAGATCGCTCAGTTCTCACTCTGATAGACCAGCCCATCACCACATGACTAGAACCCAATCCTCTCAGCATCAGCTAGGAAAGGCCCTAGAAAGCCGCCATTGGCGGGGGGATAGCTCCCCTATTTCAACCCCTTTCGGGGTCGGGCACCCGCCCGTGACGCGTTCAAGGAATTAGTCAATTTGGGAAGTCGGGGACGTTCTGGTAAAATTGTCTAAACTCTGCATGAATAAAGAAACTAGAATTAGTGTCAAAACGTTGCGATAGAATAATAATAATAATAATAATAATAATAATGATGATGATGATGATGATGATGATGATAATCATAATAATAATAATAACAATGAAAAAGCCATCCGGACAAGAGATTACACCGGTCCTTCTCCCTTACTGCATATACCCCCCCCCCCCCCCCACCACCACCACTATACCGCCATCAACTTCCTAGTCGTTGATAGCATATTTCCGGGATTAACCACGCGTGTTGGCTACTGTTCATGCTAGATTACTCCCACACTCTCACACTCTTATTCGGATGCCACACACACATACAAACACACACACGCACGCACGCACGCACACACACACACACACACACACACACACACACATACAAACACACACATACACACACACACACACACATGAGAAGTCTAATTCTATTGCTATTTCAATTGAGGTTTATCCATGCTATATTTGTTTTATTAGATGCAGGGCTTTTCACAAGACAGATGTGGTCATAGAATTGAACTTGTTATCCTACTGACGTTCCATCTCTGGGTCCTATTATTGGGTGTCATATCGTGCTGTACTTCAGTTCTTCAGTTTAGATCTTCATCATAAACCCGCCAATATAACATAATATATATCCATTAAATGAGCTCAACCAGTATCGATGCCTCCTTTACAGCCACTTACCACATGACTCGAACACAACAAGTCTACCTCTTAAGGGAGGATGGTGGGTTTTTCTGGACCCCCGTTTCCCTTATGTTTAGCCCCATTAGTTTTTAAATTTTAAGACGTTCGGCCCATTAGTTTGTCGATTTTAAGACATTTCATCCCATTTTTGTGTTAATATTAAGACTTTTTGTGTCATGTAGGTGTTGATTTTTTTCCTGGCGACAGATAGTGAGCCAGTAATTTAAGAGGTACCGACCTTCGGCTGGGACATTTTTCTATCGAAAAATGTACAAATAATCTTCAAGGAGGGTAGGTGTTTTTTTAAGCTTGATGGAGGTCTAGGGAGGAAACTAATACCCTAATAAAAAGATACATATATGAACAAATAAATACGCTTTAAATAGGGCTTTCCAAAACTGAATAACATCGTGTAATGATAGTCTGAATACAGTGGAAAAAGGGCGTCTTAATACTGACAGGGTTAAGTATACCACACATTGTTTTCTAGCTACTTAGGTACCTTACTAACTGCCATGTTCTTAATTAACACTCCATGGTTTTGGGGGGTTACTATGATTTTTTTTTTTTTTTATTATTACTGAGGGTTCAATGTCAACGCCTTGGGTGAACGTTAATGCATACAGCCCTTTTATTATGTATGGTATTAGAGGATTATATTATACTTAGGAAGGACCTGCGGGAGTCAAGGGTTTAAATGAGATATAATTCACCCCTTTGCTTGCTTGAGGTTCTTCTAAAGCTGTATAAAATCGTCCATTGGTAGACAGAAAATATATCATAGTGGTGTCTTATTATACTGAAAGGGTTAACTAGAACTCAATGGTATCAATTGAAGGTAGGCTACTGGTCAAGTTTCATGACAGTCATTCGTTGGTCTCGAAATAATTTACGAATACTCACACACACACCACCACCACCATCACATACACACACACACACACACCACCATCACCACCAAATCTACCACCACCAACAACAACAACAACAGGCTCACACACACACACACACACACACACACACACAAAGACAGTGGAGTCATTACCTAGGGTCCAACATAGATGTATGGATAACCCGACAAACAGATAGATGGATGGGTAGATAAACGGGTGAGCAGAGAGATAAGGGTCATAGTTATATAAGTAGGTAGATACTGGTACAGATAGTTACATAGGGGTTGTTGAAGGTTGGCAGATGGTCAGTAGATAGGGTCGGTAGGTAAGTAAGTAGGTAGGTAGGTAAGTTACTGTATAGGTAGTTAGATAGGTGGGTGTATAGGTAGATAGGTAGGTTACTGGGTAGGTAAGTAGATAGGTGGATGTATAGGTAGATAGGTAGGTAGGTTGTTGGGTAGGTAAGTAGATAGGTAGGTAGCTGGGTAAGTAGGTAGGTAGGTAGGTTGATTGAGTGGGTGAGTAGGTAGATAAGGTACAATGGCAGCCATTAATACCTGAACACCTCCCAATAATAAAAACAAGACTGTAGACATTAACCCTTTCTGTACCAGTGACGTGTGTTATATTTTATGATCGCTCTATTTAGACGATTTAATGCAGCTCAGGAAGGATCTGTGGTAGTTAAAGGCGTTGATTGAGATAGTTCGAAACTTTATAATTGGTAGAGATCCTTCCTAAACTTAATGAAATCGAATAGTAGTAGCCATGATAAAATATAAAGGATATCGACGGTACAGAAAATGTTAACTAGTGAATCTTAGTAATTTAATCTGTCTGGTTCAAGCCGTTTATCAAAATATTTCGCTAGTGTATCATGATAACGGTTAATATTTTGTGTTATGTGTATGAGAACAAAAAAAGAGGCAAATCTGACTAAAAAGTGTTCCCCCCCTCCCCCCCCCTCAAGGTTGAAAGAGTGGTAGTATTGTTCAGTAATTCCTAATCGCAACTGTTACTGGGTGGGTGAATGGGTAGGTAGGTAGGTAGGTAGGTAGGTAAGTGATTATGTAGTTGGGTAGGTACAATACTTCGTACGTGGGTTAGTGGTTGATTGGGTGAGTAGGTAGGTACGTAGGTGGGTAGGTACTAGATAGGTAGGTAGATAGGTAGGTACAATACTACGTAGGTGGGTAGTTGATTGAGTGGGTAAGTAGGTAGGTGGGTAGGTAGGCCGGTAGGTGAGTAGGTAGATGGGTAGGTACACTACTACGTGGGTAGGTGGTTGATTGAGTAGGTGAGTAGGTAGGTAGGTAGGTAGATCGGTGGGTTGGTAGGTATGTAGGTACATAGGTGGGTGGTTGATTGAGTGGGTAAGTAGGTAGGTAGGTAGGTTGGAAGATAGGTGGGTAGGTAGGTTGGAAGATAGGTTGGTAGTTCGGTAAGTAGGTAGATAGTAGGTTGAAAGATAGGTTGGTAGTTCGGTAAGTAGGTAGATAGGTAGGTTGGAAGATAGGTTGGTAGTTCGGTAAGTAGGTAGATAGGTAGGTTGAGAGATAGGTTGGTAGTTCGGTAAGTAGGTTGATAGGTAGGTTGAAAGATAGGTTGGTAGTTCGGTAAGTAGGTAGATAGGTAGGTTAAAAGATAGGTTGGTAGTTCGGTAAGTAGGTAGATAGGTAGGTTAAAAGATAGGTTGGTAGTTCGGTAAGTAGGTAGATAGGTAGGTTAAAAGATAGGTTGGTAGTTCGGTAAGTAGGTAGATAGGTAGGTTAAAAGATAGGTTGGTAGTTCGGTAAGTAGGTAGATAGGTTGGTAGTTAGGTAGGTACACTCGGATACCATTTAGTTTCTATCCCACTCATAACAATTGGTGGACCCCATATGTTTTTCTTTATGCAATTATAGCTGCCTGGATTGATTTTTTTTAAAGTACTTCCTTTTCAATAAATAGATTATATAAGTTTGTAGTTTATTTATAGAAAGATATATGCATTAATTAGTTTCCAGAGATCTATTACCATAAATAGATATAGGTCAAGTCCACGAACACTAATGGGTGGGCTAGAAACTATGGCATCCGAGTGTACAAATGGGTACAAAGACGTGCATAGGTAGGTAGGTAGGTGATTGGATAGTTGATTGAGTGGGTGAGTTTATAATTGGGTCAGCACAATCCCTTGCGCATGTAGCTGGTACACTAATAGTCTAATATGAAATACAGTAAATGTTGAATGAGGACTTTTTTTTTACTCGGGCTTGTGTTCAACCTCTTCAGTACGATGACGCCTTTTTAAAATGTTATTATGGCTAACATTATACGATTGTATGCAGTTTAAAAAGAACCTATGTTATTCAGAGGGTTTATAGAGATCGAGTTGGCTCCTTTGAGTCCTGAAGGTAGATTATAAACTAAAGAAAATCGTCAAATGGTAACCGGGATAAGATACAAATTAATTCATCGTGCTGAAGAGGTTAAGAAATGTTTTCAAATATTTCATCAGCGTTCCAGAATTGTTAATAGTTAAACAAATAACAAATAAAATAAAATAAATAAACTCATACCACAATGCTCTGCCCACAACTGGTACTTGGTAGTTGGGTGGTAGGTATGTAAGTGGGTAAGTGGTTGTAAGTGCTACTATAAAGTTAGGTAGATAAGCTGGCAGAGTGGTTTACAGATTTATTTATAGATAGGAAAGTACGGGAAACTAAGGAACAAGATCATATAAGAGCAGACAGGTGATCGAGTGTGTTTGTTCCCTGTTTGTGTGTGCGTGTATATACAGTATATGTATGTGTAAGCATGTGTGTGTATGTATGTGTGTATATATGAGTGTGCTTGAACATGTGTATTTGTATATGTATTTGTGTACGTATGTGTATGCCAAAATGTACAGTCGGGGTCATTAATTCTTCTACATACATTTTCGAAGCTGTTTCAGGTTGAACTACAACTGTTTATTAATTGTTCTACCTATTTTGCATTTCGGACGTTCCTTTCATTTTTTCAGAATGTACGTATAAACCAAGATTTGCCAGTGTGTGCGTCTGGGTGTGTAGGTCTGCCTGTGTGTATGTATGTGTACGTGTGTGTGTATATATATGCGTGTGCGTGTGTAGGGGTGTTTGCTTGTGTGTGTTGTGAGAAGCAGGGACAATATTTAGTCTCTGAATATTCAATGAAGCGATGGACCTGAAGTGTCATCCCAAGACCTTCCTCAACCATCACACACACACATACTCTCTCTCTCTCTCTCTCTCTCTCTCTCTCGCTCTTAGTCACTTGTTTTACGATGAGAGTAAAGCTGTAGATATTATATACCTTGATTTTCAAAAGGCCTTTGACAAAGTTCCCCACAAACGTTTACTGCTAAAACTAAAAGCGCATGGAATACAAGACGGTGTGTTGAAATGGATAGAAAATTGGCTCAGCAACAGAAAGCAAAGGGTAGTCATAAACGGTAAGGCATCTAAATGGACCAATGTAAGTAGCGGGGTACCCCAGGGATCGGTACTAGGACCAATTCTCTTTCTAATTTACATCAACGACATAGATGAGGGTCTCACCTGCACAATCTCAAAATTTGCTGACGATACAAAAATTGCAAATAGCGTACTCTCAAAAGAACAAGTTGACGATATGCAACACAATCTAGATAAATTGTCATGTTGGGCCCAAATTTGGCAAATGAGTTTCAATGCGGATAAATGTAAAGTACTACATGTCGGATACCTAAATGAGAAAGCAAACTATTCGATGAATGGCACTCAGCTTAAGAATGTAAACAGAGAAACTGATCTGGGAGTAACAATATCGAGTAACCTAAAACCGAGTCAACAATGTTCAGAAGTTGTTAAGAAGGCAAACAAAATAATTGGCTTTATAGGCAGGTCATTTGAGCATAAATCCAAAGAAGTTATCCTAACCCTTTACAATTCCTTAGTCCGCCCTCTTCTGGAATACTGCGTTCAATCCTGGTGCCCTTATTACCAAAAAGATATAAACAAGCTAGAACGAGTTCAACGTAGAGTTACCAAAATGATACCTAGCCTAAAGAACAAACCATACGAAGAGCGTCTTAGAGAATTAAATCTATTTCCTTTAACCCAGCGCAGATTAAGAGGCGACTTAATTCAAGTGTTCAAAATCATCAAAGGCATCGACAATATGAACTGTAGTAAGTACTTCACTATCGACCAATCTAATTACACGCGGGGAAACGGTTGCAAAATTATTGGTAAATCTTTTAACTCGCACGAATCTAAGAATTTCTTCTTCAATCGAGTTGTCAACTTGTGGAATGGGCTTCCCCGAGACGTTATAGACTGCAGCACCGTTGATTCATTTAAATTCCGCCTAGACAAATATCTCGCATCAAACCCGCGACTGACTGCGTTTGTAAATGAATAACTTTATCCTCCCCTCAGTTACTAACCCATATGTCCCCTACTAACTTCCTAGTCCTGCCACGTTAGTGGCAGGGCAGTAGTTCCCTTTCCAATGTTCCCTTACCCACTCTAAACCACTGTTTGGTCACTTGATCCTCAGTGTTTTGGAGGACAAGCAACCTAGAAGGGTCACTAGACCTGTTGTTGCTTGATTTCCTTTGTACTCCTTTGTACTCCTTTGTACTCCTTTGTTTTGCCATTTCTTAGTAAAATACCTATACGGTAATATATTGGCATGTGTTAATGTGATATGCTAAATATTTCTTATAAGCATTTGCACACACACACACTTACACACACACATGCACACGCGCACACACACACACTTACACACACACACACACACACTTACACACACACACGCACACGCGCACACACACACACAAGCAACTTGCTCAACTCACTGAAGTTTTTGAAAAACTTAATAGGCATGACAACTTGTATTTTAACAAAACATTTACTCGCAATAGGAATACAACACGTAACCATGGCTGTAAGTTAGAGTCAGAGAGATCCAGTACTAGTGTATGTGGACATTTTTTCACATTATTATAAGATTTGTTCTACCTGGAGCAAAATGTCCTCAGAAGTTGTAAATAGTTCTTCAGTAGAGTAGTTCAAGAGAGTAGATAGTAATTTGCACACTGCTCTACACACTATCTCTATCCACTTCGAGTATCTCCCCTTGTCGTGATATATTATTCCTAGTAACTCCTTGTAACTCTCTCCCCAATATTTATCCTCTCATCACTGTTTCTTTACTTTGCCCGCGATACCCCCCACCACACCCCACAAACCCTCACACCTCACACACACCCCACACCCCTTGCTCCGAACAATACTCTCTTCTGACTCCTACCTGCGTATTTATAGTACACTTTCTCACAAACATCACACACACAAACACACACCAGATACACGCACAACTACACATCACACATAAACACAGACCAGATACACACACAACCACACACACACACACACACAATTATATCTCCGATCACGTTTTCTGAATTGTATTGGCAATTCAGATCTGGCAATTAACAGAATATAAATTATATAATCAATATTGCCATACTTAGTAATTTTATTTCAGTCTACCTGCCGATACCAATACCAAAATTGCCCAAGATGTTGCAAGAATAAAGCTGCCGATTATTATTTGCCGATTAAGAGTTACCTATTAAGAGTTGCCGATTAAGAGTTGCCGGTTAAGAATTGCCTATTAAGAATTGGCGATTAAGAATTGCCCATTAAGAGATTCCGATTAAGAATTGCCTATTAAGAGTTGCCAATTAAGAGTTGCTGATTAAGAATTACCGATTAAGAGCTACCGATTAACTCATTCAATACCGGTGACATCCTTTTAATTGTATCATAGCAACTATTAGACAGTTTTATTCAGCTTAAGAAGGATGTCTACACGTTAAAAGATTGCAGACTACCTCGATTAATCCTTTAGCTACCATATGTCCCTCGTAAGCTTCAAAAACTCGCCTAAATGCAGCTGAAATAAATGCAAAAAAAACAAAAACGTTGCCGGTACTGTAAGGGTTAAGAGAGTTGATGAATAAAAGTTGCCGGTTAAGGGGAGGCAGACCGTTTTTCTGGACCCCCTTCTCCCAAATGTTAAGCCCCACTAGTTTTGAGATTATAAGACGTTCGGCCCATTAGTTTGGCGATTTTAACACCTTTCGCCCCATTTCGTTGTAAATTTTAAGACCTTTCGTGCCATTTAGGTGTCGATTATTTCCTGGCGAGCGATAGCGAGCCTGCAATTTTAAGAGGAACCGGCCTTCGGCCGGGACATTTTTCTACCGAAAAATGTACAAATTTATCTTGAAGGGTGGTCTAGGGGGTATTTTTCTAAGCTTGATGGAGGTCTAGCGAGGAAACTAAAAAAATATATGAATAAATAAATTAATAGACCAAACAAACGGCCAGTCTCCCCTCAAGAGTTGCCGAATAAAAGTTGCCGGAAGAATGGGTAGTGTGTGTGACTGTGGCTTATTTAACCTGCGTTTTTTTTTTTTTTTTTTTTTTTAATCACTCCTCGATACTCTGAACCCAAGTGAACCAATACTGCCTCGCACCCCGCCCGCCGCCTTCCCCCGTGTGGGTTTAACATTTTTAAGGGGAGATGGGCCGTTTTTTTCGGGTCCCCCTTCTCCCTCGTGTTTAGCCTCATTGGTTTTTAGATTTTAAGACGTTCGGCCACTAGTTTGACAATTTGTATACCTTTCGCCCTATTTCTTTGTCAATATTAAGACTTTTCGTGTCATTTAGGTGTCGATTTTTTTCCCCTGGCGAGCGATAGCCAGCCTGTAATTCAAGAGAAACCGGCGCTATCGAAAAAAATGGTGCCGGTTGGCCGATCTCTGTTAGTCTAAGGTCTCTAGGTCAGAGTTAACTGGAGCCTTCAGATCGGAGAGGTTCTTTTCGTTCCTGTGTTGGGTGATTGGGCATGTTGGCGGTGGTGTTTATCCTATGTCAGTATTGTGGTTAGCTCCGATAATATGTGTACAGGCTCGGGCATACATAATACAGTACATGGCAACACACACATATATGTACACGCGCTCACACACACACGCTTAGGTATACACACATATGCACAAAGAAATACACGCAAACAAAGCATACTCACAGTTCACACTTATCCATATAATCAATGCACAAGCACACAGTAGACACACCCATAAGCGAAACAGACACACTGTACACACTCACAAGGCAAAACACACACAAACATATGCAGAAGACACAGACAAAACACACACATAAGCTGAACGCACACACTCACACTGAATACACACACAATACACACACAAACACAAACACATACACACACACAGTACACACACACACACACAATATCACACACACACACATAATATATAGACAGAGTACACATAAATAAAAAATAAAAAAACAGACACACACACATCCTGCCAAGCTTATT